>MEHQ01004583.1:326423-399662 GCA_008828725.1 Saccharina japonica
TATGTATGTATGTATGTATGTATGTATGTATGTATGTATGTATGTATGTATGTATGTATGTATGTATGTATGTATGTATGTATGTATGTATGTATGTATGTATGTATGTATGTATNCCCCCCCCCTCTTTATCTCTCCCCTTGCCTGGTGGTTGCATGTTTGTGTCAGACTTTTATGTCGGGGAGTTTTCTGGAGAGAAGTCCTTGGTCATTTCCAACTTGTCCTTGATGGGGGCCAGGAATCCGTACCTCGGCATCGCGTACATCGCGCTGGGGTCGCTGTCCCTGGCCATCGGCATAGCCTTCGCGATAAAGCATTACTCCGACCCGAGGAAGCTCGGGGACACTAGATTTTTGGTGTGGAAAGACACGACGCTGTAGCAAAAGAGCTATAGCACTCGTATAGCAAGCTGGACGGCACGCTACAGCAAACGCTACGACAGCCAAGCGGATTTGGTATCTCGTAGCTGTAGCAAGCACCCTCAGCAGGCACGCTAAGCAAACGCTAGTAAGCAAGCACGCTAGTAACAAAACGCTATATAGTAAGCAAGCACGCTAGCAAGCGCGCCGCAAGTAGCACGCTATAGAAATAGGGCGGTATGTACTGGTATTGTTCTGGTGTGTATACCAGGTACACGATAGGGGAAAAACAGGAAGAGGGCAGCGCTGTTTTTTTTTCTAGAGTCGAAAGGGCGGGAACAACTTTAGTACGGTAACACAACAGATAAGCAGCGATCTTTTTTTAGAGCCGGAGCACGGTGGGAAGGCCTTGTACGGGTCGGGTATGTCCTGCTGTAGACGAGCTGTAAAGCATAGTGGGGAACGGGCGGTACCTCGCCTGTCTGCGTTTTTGTTGTCCTTAGTTCGGGTTTGCACACTTCACTCATTCAGATTACCACCGAGGCCGGGAGTATTGTGTCGTCGTTTGGACTCTGATTTGAGTATCGAACGGTGATTATATTTTTGGCCATAGTGAGACGTATTTTACGATTCGGTCATCGCTTTTTTCTTTCGTTGTTCTCAACAGCAGTATTTTTATTAGCCACATTGAAACTGCTTGTTTTTGTTTTTTTGTTGTGCTCTTTTTTTTTTCGTTTTTGTTTTTGTTTGGCTCTTGTGTGCGTGTGGGTATGTGGGTGTGTGGGTGTGGGTGTGTGTTTTTTGTGTTTGTGTTTCTATTTATGTGTGTGTTTTTTCTTCTTCTCGCTTTTATTTTTATTTCTTGCTTTGCGTCTTTTAAGTCGCAGGGGCGGGTAATCCAATCGCCGCGGTATCATAGCAGCTTGAATGGAAAACGATGAAGGCTTCATCCCCTCTCTCCCTCTCTCGGCAGTGGCCGAGCACTGACTGCAGTCGGCAGCGGTCGGCGTTATGCTCTCATCTCGCGTCCCCCCCCCCCCTAAATCGTCTGCCCCGGGCGGGAAAAAATAGACACTTATTACTACGGTAACCGCCAGGTACCTCAGTGTTCACCGCCTCGTGTTTTTGTTTACGAGCGAATTCGAGTTTTTATTTTATTTTGACGCACCAAAAAATTAAAAAGCATACATATATGTTCAAGCTGCCGGAAGCTTCCGACACCCCGCCCGCCATCCACCAAGGCCCACAAGTTGATAGCGGCAGGTACTACAAGTACCATGCTGCGCGAGCTCCTAGCTACAGCTTACACTTCAGCAAATCATCAACGTAACGAATGAAGCGCACACTGCTGTTCTGCTTTTTTCTTTTTTTTTTTAAAGCAAGGAAGACATGTGGCAAACGAGAGGCAGACCTCCTACTACTGACTCGCGGTGAAATCAGCCCCCCATGCCCGTTTTTTCGGGGACAAAAACACTTGGAATTAGTTTGGGACACGTATTTGCAGCATAAGAGACGAAGGGTTTTAGGTGGGTGGCGGGCGGGCGGAATGGCTGGCTGACGTATGTATCGAAATGGCCGAGGATGGACGGAGTCCCCTCCCCCTCCGCGCACTCAAGACACCCAGTGGATTGATCCGTCCATCGATCGGTCATGAGTTGGAGTGAGAAAGAACAATAAGGCGGGGTAACACGTTATGAACATCTGGAGGGGTGTACGAGGGTGAAGTGAGCCGGCCGCTTAGTGGTTTTCACATACATGTGGCTAAGACACCCCCGACCACACCAGAAATTAAATTAATTCATTGGAGGCTGTCGTCCATATGCAAGTCCGCCTCAGAGGCGGTTCTTAGCAGGATGCAGCTCACCCTGCATGCGATTCGCCCAATACCTCACGGCGCTTCGCGCTTGGTGCAAGCAATGTCTGCCTGGTTGGTGAAAACCCAACGTGCTCCGTCCCGGCATTGTAGGGATGCGAGGGTCTATGGTCATATGACTACGGCCGTGCACGATATGAGTACACCCCCCCCCCCCGCCCTGGACAATGTGTGCATAAAAAAAACTGATTTTGAAGACAGTGAACAATGTAGTAGCGAACCCCACAAGGTGTCGACAGGCTCTCAACTAGGGACGCCTAATGGTGTGGTACTATTCTACATTAATCCATCTGTCCTCAAGGAGAACGCCTACGTTGTGCAAGGGGGGGAGGGGGTCCCGTCCCGGTTACCTGTGGTATATCCCTTTGCCCGAAAGTACAAAGATGTCATTTGTGTACACATATCATCAATAAGTCATCTTGATTATTTGTGTATACACATCATCAATTTAGTATGACCGAGATACACGACGGAAGGGATGCAGGAACGTTGCTGGACTTGGAAGCAAGCTCCCCTTCAATACAGGTGACCTCGTGTTAGATATTATTAAAACCTCTGATGATGGAGACTAAAAAAAGGCTACAAACTGGGAAGCCAGGAGATAGAAGAAACCAGACGAGGCAAGGCGAGGGCAAGGGAGTGAGAAGAAGGGGGGGGGGGGTGAGAGCCTGCGGGGGAGCAGACTCTCTTGCCCTCGTTAAGCGACCGCTAGTCGGGCGATTACTATAATTCTCCCTCTAACACCCCGTTAATCGGATAGCTACATTAGCTTAGGGAACTTTCCCATGACGCTTAGCCGTTCCAGAGTGATCGTCTATTCTGTCCAAGGAATAATACCAAATCATACCCCAAGGGGTAATATCATCACTGTGTTGCTCTAAGCGCTGAGCCTACGAGTTCTCTCGTCTTCAGGGATATTCCTATGGGCTTACAAAGCTTCGGTGCTACTGCCTATCTGATCTACCAAGGAGACTTCAGTACACGATAATAATCTTAGGGTCACAATGCTTTTTACCTGTATACTTATCTCTCGACCATTCTATAGCCCTAAGGCGCCACATCACATCAATAAGTCACCTTGTTTCCGTGTGGTTTCTTCTTTGGAAGTGGTTCAGAGTGATTGGCCTTGAAGCTCCTTCATGCTACAGTACACAGTGTTGGATGGATAGCAAGGATAGTACTAACTCAGGGTCCTTACGCCTTGCCATCCAGCGTGGTACGTTACTGGAAGTCGCGGGAAGCAACAGCCGGGGTTGAACGGGAGGAGCGGGGGAAGGAGGAGGAGGAGGAGTTTGTGTTTTGTTTGCCGGAGCACAGGGTGTGCTGCTCAATGTTGCTGTTCCTTACGGGTCTGGCCCTTCTCGAAAAACAGGCAGGCTGTGTACTTCGAAGTATGTATGTGTACGAACAATGTAGATGTTTTGTCGTGAAGAGAGGAACCCTGCGATTGTTAAGCCAATTATTGATTGTCCAAATCCGGGCCAAGGGAGGTCCACATGTCTCGCCTGTCGACCGCTATTTTGCTTGTTAGTGCAGAGGGCGCGATAGCCCCATTTCATTGTACTGAAGTAGCTACTCATGGATGCACTACGAAGCCAGTGAGAGACAGAGCGTACACAATGCATACGACTTCCCTTCGACCCCAAGAGTAAAGCGAGGTACCTATAGGCCTAACATTAACTCCCTTTTGCCGTGGGTGTTGCTACTGTACACCAAATAGAAATACCAGGTATGGCATATGGCATGTATTAAACCACAATACAGTAGTAGTACCCCGTGTGCTGTAGGACGCCGTGAAAGCCCAGACCTGCGTACGTACCGCATACACTACCTTTCACCAGGTATAGAGTACTCTGATTTGATGATTTGACATGCGCAACAAACCACGACCACAACAACAGCAGACCCGATTTTCGCAGGCACCCTGCGGGCGCATCTTCGGCCAGCATGCCCTATCTCAGCTGCTCGGAACGTCTGTCTAACGATCAAACTGGAAACCTTGGTCGTGGCTGGTGATGCGTTTTGGCACAATGAAACAACGCCACTTGAAAATGCATCCCCTATCCCCTGTATAAGCGACAACCCACGGCATCCTTCACTGATACCTGGTGCATACGAAGGGCACCCACCACTGATACCTGGTGTACGCGAAGTACCGGCCGGTATGTATGGTGTTTCCGTTTCACAACAGGAGCAGCGGCAGCATTATTGTAAACGAATGAAACTTGACATGTTGGCATTTAAAGGTTTGGCATGGTGGCATGTTTGACGTGTTCAGTCTGCGACGGCAACAGACCATCCCAACATGAACACGTTCTAACCCCTTTTTAATCCTTCCTTCCTTCCTTCCTTCCTTCCTTCCTTCCTTCCTTCCTTCCTTCCTTCCTTCCTTCCTTCCTTCCTTCCTTCCCTCCTTCCTTCCTTCCTTCCTTCCTTCCTTCCTTCCCTCCTTCCTTCCTCCCTCCCTTCCTTCCTTCCTTCCTTCCTTCCTTTCTTTTCAGTGCCTCGCGCGGCCAGATCAAGCAGAACGATAGCACGACGTATCGCTGATATATGTATCGTCAACTATTACCGTTCACGCACGGGTACGACTTACGCATCATACCATCACCACGCCCACCGCTATACGTGCTGCCCGTGACTATACTAGATAGACGATACCTAACAGAAAACTGCGGTGAGGACAGCAGCAGTGGCGGTGCCGGCGGCGATGGACCAGCCGTAGGGAGCACCCCCCATCGCGAGGAAGGACCGAGCACCATTGGAGATGTCATCTTCGTCCTCGTCCTCGTCATCATCATCTTCCTCATCGTCATCTTCCTCGGATGTCAATCCTGAGCAAGTGGCTATCATGTACGCCCCCTCATCAAACAAGGAATTCATACAGCCAATCGTGAACACATAGGCCATCGTGAAGTCGGAAGAGCACGTGGTGTCCGATTCGCTGTACATGACTTGTGCGAGGTTGTCGTCGACGCAGCGTAATGCCGAGAATCCGGAAGAAGAAGAAGATAAAGTAGAAGAAGTGGAAGAAGTAGAAGAGGTGGTGTTGGAGGTGTTGGAGGAATTCGATTCTGCGCAGGTTTCGTTCCCCGATAGCCCCAGGACCTCTGAGACGTTGTACTCGCCTGTTACGCCGCTGGCTTCGGTGCAGTTGTCGTCGTCGTAAAAAACAGCGTTCACGATCCAGTCGTTCGCAATGGTCCAATCGGACTCTGCACAGTAGGGAGGAGATCAGCAGCAGCAGCAGAAGCAGGAGCAGAAGAAGCAGAATCATAATCAGAATCAGCAGAAATAGAATCAGCAGCAACAGCAGCAGCAGCAGCAGCAGCAGCAGCAGCGCACGTGTCTCATGTATGTACATATCATGTATTGCATGCTGGAACGCGCATGCCACGGTAGTACCTATACTACCCTTTTGTTTTTATCTCAGCGTGGGTGTTGCTACAATACACAGCCTACGTGGCATTTGTATGTGGTGAGACTGTGGGCATGGAAGGGTTAGATGCACCGAGGAACGCTCTCTCGCTTTTCGCTCATCGCGCAGGCCGATGTCTATTTCTACCGCGACACTTATGTGCCGGTTAGTTTTGGTCAGCTATGTTATGGTGGCCGGGAAATCAATGCTACAGTTCTGTAGTTTCTCGCAAGATTCGTCGAACCTGAAAGTATGAAACAAATACGCGTACGAGTAGAGTGTTGGTGATTTAGTAGCTTTACCCACTATTGATAGTAGCCGACGCAGCTGTACTGCAGTCACTTGACTTCACGCATAGTAGGTCGGCGCCAATTTGACACTCTACAGTACTGTAGTACGATATACCAATAGGAAACCCAGAGAGGAGGGGGCTTTCCAAATCGAGCGCCACTGCTCAGCTAGCTAGGTGGAAGCTTGCGGGAGATTCGAGATACTGGGGGGTACCAAAAGAAGCGATGGCAGGAACCGTTCCGGTGTCTTGGCTGGAATGGGGTGTAGGTGCAGAGGGGAACCGGGGCCCAATGACCCCAGAGGCCGACATGCTGTGCTGCACATGACGCCGTCACCACGAACTCCTAGAAAGCCCAACAAAACAGTTGGGCAAGCTGGTCAACCATGGCACAGGCATGCTGCCCACACAGCCTCGCTGGACCAGCTGCCGGAGACGTCACGCCCGCCGGGACCGGGCGACCCGCTCGGGAGGGGGTCGCGAAACTAAGGCCTTCGCCAAGGGTCGTTATAGGATCCTACAAGGGGCAGGAGCCACTGCATGCCTTCGGGCGAGGCCAACAGACTCACCCCGGGTCACACCTGCAGCAGAGTTCGTGGACACGGGAAAGCGCTTTCAAGGGATTGCGGAGCACGTGGCGGTGAGGTGCCCCCGCTGCAATGAAGTTAACGTGGACACCCGGGACGCACGCATCTGTCCCAGGGCTGGGGCGCAAGTGTACTGCAGCAATACTGCAGCACCAACCACTTCTCTCCACGCGACCTCCTGCACGTTGAAGCGGCTCGGAATTCCACAACAAGTGCACAGAGCGGCGAACCGTTCACTGCGGAAAGGAATCTGCGGATGGACATCGCCATCAAGGAGAGGGAGTCTTGGAGACGCTCCCAGCCGGGAGTATAGGGACAAGTCCATCCTACTGGACGTCACCCATGCAGACCCGCAAGCAAGCGCGGGTGCACCTGCGAGAAGGCAGTGCTGACCACGATGAATCAGCTTCCTCTACTTGTGAGGCGCGCAGGCTTCACCAATACGCTCATCCGGGACGTGTGTCCGTAGACGAACGGGGCCACAAACTTGCCACTTTAGCGGGGAACAGCGTTGGGCGCCTCGCGCGTAGAAGGCAGCACCTTCACCGACCAGCTACAATAGCAGCCAGCGTCGTGGGGGGGTCGATGGGAAGTAAGGGAGTGGTGAAGGAACGCCTACTCCAAATTATCTCGGTGACTACACAGGTCGCCATTTCGAGGAGGAGAGTGTCGCGGTTCAAGCTCCAGCTTAGGAACCGCCAGGAAGCAAGAAGGGGTAGGGAAAGGGGGGGGGGTGGCAGACCAACACCGATGGCGTGGCTTGGGTGAAACTTGATATTCATAACATAGAAAATAAGAGTACGTGATGAGAAGGAAGAAGTAAAGATGTCAAATGAAGTACAATAGATAAAGCTCAAGCCGGAAGCAGGTACAGAATAGGGCTTTTTTTGTTTCTCTGTGTGGTTTTTCTTCCTTGGGAGTGCTTCTGACTGATCACGGTTGAAGCTCATGTTACACACTATCGGATGGCATGGACAATAATACAATAAAGTTAAGTCCATTTCCGGAACCCCGCACACCCAGTTCACCGGGGCCAACCACGTGAGCGGGGAGACCCTTATCCCCCGCCGCGTGTAGGGAGGGGTGTGGGTGAAACCAACCCATCCACAACAAGATAATACGCTACAGTACTGTACCGGCCACCTGCACAACAAACAACAGGAAATCTGTCCCAGGCTGGATTTCTAATTAAGAATGGGCGCGTCCTGCACGATCTACTGAATTATTTGACGTTTTAAAGTTTACTGTACGTAAGTCTACACGGTACTATATACTAGCGGTACGGCCACGGCTCCGCCCATGGCGCTAGCCCTGCGTTTCATATAGTAGTACCGGTATGTCAGTTCCTAGTGTGGTACATAGTACTCGCATTAGTAGTGTGCTGTGATGTACCACTCTGAACCGAAAAATTAGAACCACCATGCGGGGCGGTATCGACCCGGGAGATGTCTGCTTTGGTTGGAAGTGTACATGTATTGAAGGATATATGATTCGGAGATGGGGTCTTACCATCCCCGGGTGCTGCGGAACATCGACCATAAGCCCCAGCCAAAACGTAAATCAGCCCGTGGGGCTGGGGTGTCCACACCGTGCGGGGCGGTATCGACCGGGGGGTGTCCGTTTTCGTCCCTGGGTTGTTGGAGTTGTAGATTTATGGAAGAATTTCTGATCCGGGGATGGGACGTTATCATCTCCGGGTGGGGTGGGACTTCCACGTTGCCCCGAGGGGTATCTCTCGCCGCACGCTGGCCCTGTGAGGGCCAGGCAACCGTAGATTAGCAAGGGTACGCGCGGTACGGGATGGGACCGTTTTGCCCGCCGCAGGCGGAAATTTTTGTGGGTCTTCCCGAGGGGCGGTATGGGAAAATGTTCCCGTCTGTTTACCGCGGGACGGGAATGGGACGGGAAGGTGGGAAACCATTTGGTTGACGGGATTGGACGGGAAGACACGATTCTTTGGCGGTACGGGACGGGACGGAAACCTATTTTTGGCGGTACGGCACGGTACGGGAACCATGTTTCGGCGGTACGGGAAATGATCGGTGAACGGGTCGGGAATAGGTCGGGAATAGGTCGGGAATAGGTCAGGAACCGAGTCGGGAATACGGTCGGGAAACGCAGTCGGGAAACGCAGTCGGGAATGGTTGGGAACACGGTCGGGAACACAGGGTGGCGACAACGGCTGAAAAGAGCGAATTATAATCAAAAGTCTTCTTCGAGTATACGAGTACTCCTCGTAGCTTTTATCTACTGTAGTTATATTACCGACTTGTGACTTCGACGTATTGCTATGCTATGATAGACGAGTATAACATTCGCGAGAATGTAAAACAGGAACAAAACAAAAAAAGTATGGTACGTACATACCTACCGGTACGTACGTACATACCAGCTGGTACACAACATCACACTCTTTGTTTGCATTTTGAATATCATGCTTGGCATACTCCGATCATACGAGCAGACAGGGTGTTATTTTCGTATTATCGCCTCTCTTGACAGGAAGTGTATACATACCTGGTACGAATTTTATACCCGAACGCTTTGTTGGCCTCCTTATGAACGAACCGATATCATGGTGTTCAAAACCCGACTACCCTCCCGAATAAGTCAAATTTAGAAAACAAAAACGAAAAGGGGTTCCAGGGACAAAAGCCACATCAGTATTGTTACGACCACCCCCCGCTTCTCCTTTTTCCACAATCCCACACACCCACTTGGGACGAATCTGCACCAGAAGCACCAAACGAAACGCAAGCTTAAACCATCGACCGATTTATTATATATACGTCGTATATACGAGTACCATTAATTCATTATTTCAAATAGCGAAGTGTGAGTGGGGCCGGTTTCAACACTGGTTGATACAAAGTTTAAGTTCGTGTGCAAATTAAAAAAAACGAGAGAGAAAATAAATAAATATATATATATTCATTCGCACGTATACGATTTGTTTATAGTTCGGAAATATAAACAAATCATAGACGCACGAATATCTGCAGTCTCCTCCAGTCTCCTCGTACAGCAGTATACGCACTTGCACCCATCCATGGTCATGCAATGGGAAAATGAAAAAAACCGGCGGTAAATGGAAGGGGAATATCTGCCCCAAAATAGTGAGATGCGAGATGGGAGAGGCTGTGCCCCATGGTCGGGATGGGACGGGAATCACTTATATGACAGTGGGATGGGAATAGTCGGGATTGGGCGGACAGCGGGACGGGAATAGTCGGTAATGGGCAAACATTGGGATGGGAAACAGTCGGGAACGGGAACACGACCATAACCGCGGGGCGGTAGAGCTCGGGAACAGAAACTGGCGATGGTAACGGTCGGGAAATCGCGGTCGGGAACGAAAAGTCTGACGGTTTCCCATTCCCGTACCGTACCGTTCCCGTCCCGACCACATTTTCCCGTCCCGACCTTTACCGCGCGTACCCTTGTAACTTAGCCCGTGGGGTTGGATTTTCCACACCTTGTGAGGCGGTATCGACCCGGGGGGTGTCTGTCTTCGTCCCCGGGTTGTTGGAGTTGTAAATTTATGGGAGGACTTCTGATCCGGGGAGGGGACAATATCATCCCCAGGTGTTGCGGGACTTAGCCGTGACCCCGAGGGAAACTCTCGCTGCGCACTGGCTCTATGAAATTCAACGCCCCAGCCAAATTAGCAATCAGCGAGTTGTAGTGTGGTTTCCACACCTTGCGGGGCGGTATCGATCCGGGGGATGTCCGTTTTCGTCCCTGGGTTTTTGAGTTTTAGATTTATGGAAGGATCTCTGATCCGGGGATAGGACGCTATAATCTCCGGGTGCGGTGGGACTTCCACGTTGCCCCGAGGGGCAGCTCTCGCCGCACGCTGACCCTATGAGGGCCAGACAACCGTAAATTAGCCCGTGGGGTCGGGGTTTCCACACCTTGTGAGGCGGTATCGACTCGGGGGATGTCCGTTTTCGTCCCCGGACTGTTGGAGTTGTAGATATGTGGAAGTATTTCTGAACCGGGGATGGGACCTTATCCTCACCGGGTGCCGTTGGGTCCCTGATCCTCGGCCTATCATTGATAAACTGACGGGGGTGGGGTTTCTACACCGTGCGGGGCAGTCTCGACCCGGGACATCGCCGTCTTGTCCCCGGTTGATCGGGTTTGTAGATATATGGAGCGATATATGATCCAGGGATGGGACCCTAACCTCCCCGGGTGTGGCGGAACCTTGGTGGCTCTTTTCAGCACCGCTTTTTTACAAAGAGCCAGCGGCCACTGGTATGCATTTAAGGAACCAATCAGCTGCCAGAATAATAGTAATTAAAAAGTTGTTAGCCTGCAGCTAGGCTGGTGGGATTGTGCCACGACCACGGCTCGGCGCGGCATGTGACGCGGTGTTCTGCGGGTTGTGGCAACCAGTCTCCCTAGCCATGGGGCAAGGTGGGGCTGAACCGCTGTGGATAGCGCTACCCAGCCACAGACATACAGACGGACAGACAGACTGACAGACAGACAGACAGACAGACAGACAGACAAACAGACAGACAGACAGACAGACAGACAGACAGACAGACAGACAGACAGACAGACAGACAGACAGACAGACAGACAGACAGACAGACAGACAGACAGACAGACAGACAGACAGACAGACAGACAGACAGACAGACAGATAGACAGACAGGCAGACAAAATATCAGCATTTAATAATGCTAGCGGTACGGCCACGGCTCCTCCCGTGGCGCTAGCCCTGCGCTGCCTATAGTAGTGCAAGTTCTTGGTACCTTAATAGTGTGATGCACCACTCTGAACCGAACAGTCAAGACCACCATGTGAGCCGGTATCGACCCGTTTTTATTGCGAGTGTACATGTATTGAAGCATGTATTCTTCGGAGATAGGGCCTCACCACCCCCGGGTGCGGCGGGACATCGACCATGGGCCCCAGCCAAAACATTACCAGGCCCGTGGGGTCGGGGTTTCCAGAATTTACGGGGCTGAATCGACCCGGAGGGTGCCTGTTCTCGTCCCCGAGTTGTTGAAGTTGTAGATGTACGCAAGTATTTCTGATCCGTGAATGGCATGTTATCATCCCCGGATGCGGCGGGCCCTCGCCGTGGCCGGAGGGGAAACTCTCGCCGCGCGCTGGCTCCACGAAAGCCAGCCAACCGTAAAGCAGCCCGTGAGGTTTCCACACCTTGCGGGGCGGTATGGACCCGGGGAATGTCCGTTTGCGTCTCCGGTATGTTGGAGTTGCACATGTATGGAAAGATTTCTGATCCGGGGATGGGACATTATCATCTCCGGGTGCAGCGGGACCTCGCCGCTGCCCCGAAGGGTGACTGCCGCCGCGCGCCGACTCCACGAGAGCCAGCCAAGCGTACATTAGCCCTCGGGGTTGGGGTTTGCACACCCTGCGGGGCGGTGCCGATCTGGGGGGTGCCCGTTTTCGCCCCCGAGTCGTTTGAGTTGTACATGTCTGGAAGGGTTTATGATCCGGGGATGGGATCATATCATCCCTGGATGCGGCGGGACCTCGCCGTTGCCCTGAGGGGCAGCTCTTGCTGCGCGCTGGCTTTATGAGCCCCAGCCAAATCAACAATGAGCCAGTGGGGTTGGGGTTTCCACACCTTGCGGGGCGGTAACGACCCGGAGGGTGTCCGTTTTCCTCCCCGGTATGTTGGCGTTGTGAACGAATAGAACGATTCTTGATCCGGTGAGGGGATCCCATCGTCTCCGGGTGAGGCGGGATTTCTCCATTGCCAGGCAACCGAAAGTTAGCCAGTGGGGCTGGCGTTTTCACACTTTACGGAGTGGATCGATCCGAGGGGTGTCTGGTTTTGTCCCCAAGTTGTTGGCGTATTGAAGGAGTTATGATCAGGGGACGGAACGTCGTAATCCCCGGGTAAGCGGGACCTCGCCTTTGCCCCGAAGGGTAATTTTTACCGCGCTCGCGCTCTATGAGCCCCGGCCAAATTAGCAATCAGCCAGTGGAGTTGGGGTTTCCACACCTTGTGGGGCGGTATCGATCCGGGGGATGTCAAAATTCGTCCCCGGGTCGTCGGAGTTGTAAATCTATGGAATGATGTCTGATCCGGGGATAGGACGTTATCATCCCCGAGTGCGGCGCAACCTCGCCGTTGCCCCGAGGGGTGACTGTCGCCGCGCGCCGATTCCATGAGAGCCAGCTAAATCAGTAATCAGACAGTGGGGTTGGGGTTTCCACACCTTGCGGGACGGTACCGATCCGGGGGGCGTCCGTTTTTGTCCCCAGGTTGTTGGATTTTCAGATATATTGTAGGATTCTGATTTGGGGACGGAACGCTATCATCCGCGGGTGCGGGGGAATCTCGCCGTTGCCGCGAGGGGCAACTCTTAATGCGCGCTGACTCTATGAGCCCCAGCCAATATCAGCAATCAAACAGTGGGGTTGGAGTTTGCACACCTTGCGGGGCGGTACCGATCCGGGGGGTGTCCGTTTTCGTCTCGGTGTCGTTAGATTGCAGATGTATGGAAGGGTTTATGATTCGGGGATGGGATGATATAATCCCTGGATGCATTATCATCCCCTGATGCGGCGGGATCTCGCCGTTGCCCCGAGGGGAAACTCTCGCTGCGCGCTGGCTCTATGAGCCCCAGCTTAATCAGCAATCACCCAGTGGCGCTGGGGTTTTTACACCTTGGGGGGCGATATCGACCTGGGGGGTGTGAGTTTTTTGTCCCCACGTTGTTGGACTTGCAGGCGTATGGAAGGGTTTATAACCCGGGGACGGGAGGTTATCATCCCCGGGCAAGCCGGACTTCGTTGTTGCCCCGAGGGGCAACTCTTACTGCGCGCGGGCTCTTTGAACACCCAGCCAAATCAACAATCAGGCAGTGGGGTTGGGGTTTTCACACCTTGCGGGGCGGTATCGATCCGGGCTGTGTCCGTTTTCGTCCCCGGGTTGTTGGGGCTGTAGGAGTATGGAAATATGTCTGATCCGGGGATGGTACGTTATCGTCCCTGCATGCGGCGGGACCCCGCCGTTGCCCCGAAGGGTGCTGCGCGCTAGCTCTATGAGTCCCAGCTAAATCAGCAATCACCCACTGGTGTTGGGGTTTTCACACCTTGGTGGGCGGTGTATCGACCTGGGGCATGTCCGTTTTCGTTCCCATGTTGTTGGAGTTGTAGATGTATGGGAGGAGTTCTGATTCAGTGAGGGGATCATATCATCGCCGGGTGCGACGGGACCTCGCCGTTGCCCCGAGGGGCAACTCTCTCTGCACGCTGGCTCCATGAACCCCAGCCAAATCAACAAACAGCCAGTGGGGTTGGGGTTTTCACACCTTGCGAGGCGGTAACGACCCGGGGGATGTCCGTTTTGGTCCCCGACTCGTTGGAGTTGTAGATGTATGGAAGGAGTTAGGATCCGGGGATGTAATATTGTCATCCCCGGGGGCCGCTGGCTCCCTGAGCCTCAGGCAATCAGTGATCAACTGATGGGGGCGGGGTTTCCATACCGTGCGGGGCAGTGTCGACCCGGGAAATCGCTGTTTTTGTTCCCGGTGGGTAGGAGTTGTAAATATATGAAGGGAGTTCTGATCCGGGGTTTGGACCCTATCCTCCCCGGGTGTGACAGAACCTTGGTGGCTTTTTTCAGCACCATTGTTCTACAAATAGCCAGCAGCCACTGGCATGGATTTGGGCAACCAATCAGCTGCCGGAATAGTAATTCAAAACTTGTATGTCAGCAGGTAGGGTGGCTAGGTGGCTGCCAAAACTGCGTCGGGATTGCGCCACGGCCACGTCTCGGCGCGGCATGGGACTAGGTGTTCTGCGGGTTGTGGCACCCAGCCTCCCTACCCATGGGGCAAGGTGGGTCTGAACCGCTCTGGATAGCGCTACTCAATTACAGACAGACAGACATACAGACAGACAGACAGGCAGAATAGCAGCTTATATATATATAATAATATACATAATATATATAACTAGGGAATAAGTGGCCCTCCCGCCCCCACGGCGGTAGGGCCAGATTGAAGCAAGTAGTAATGGAGATGATAGAGGGTCGAAATAAATATAATAGGAATAAATAGGAAACAAATTGACGGCGAAGGTTAATAGGAGTACAAATAATGGTGAAGAAAATAGAAAGGATGGGGACATAAACCAAACACAACCAAAGATACAAGAGCTGCCAAACAGTTAGACTTTGCGCATAGGTTTCCTTTGTTTCCGTGGTTTTCTGCTTTCGGGAATGTTATGAGTGGTCAACGCTGAAGGTCATGCTGCACATTGTCGGATGGCAACGATGATAATAATGATAAGATATAATACGCTGAAGACAGGAGAAGGCAAGAAACAATAACGAACATATAAACACAAGACTGTCAACCTGATAACTCCGGAATTATAGAAGAGTAAACAACGTCGACAGCTCTAGCACAAAGCGTGTAGGGGCAAACCTATCCTCGGTTGTCAATATTACAATGTCGGCGGATTTCCGAAGTCTAGATATAGGCCAACATACGAGTATAAGCATCCGTGCATGAACACATCCCTGCGTAAATATAAACGATCTTGCTCAACGACTGTGGCCTTGGCTAGGGTGAACAGTCACCGTCGACAGTGTACGAGAGAGTGCTGTGTGCTGTCTTACGTACTCATATATCACTCGTATACCTGCACATACATACTCGTACGAAGTGCTTCTTGGAGCCGGGTCGTGGATACCAAACAACAACACATATACTTCTGTACGTCAACTCAACACTACTATGATACACCATCATCAGCACTTATACGAGTACCATCACCAGTGTGGTACGAGAGGAGAGTGTCTTATGAACTCGTATACTCGTACATATGATATATACCTGCACATACATACATCTTGTCGGAAGCGCCCGGTAACATCTTGTCGGAGATCACCGTAAGGATCTCCCATGCAAGTATCACCAATTCACCCTGTCATAAGATCTCCGTATCTTATCGTGCAAACCAGATCTCGTGTGATCAACAACCTGGCGTCTCTTCGACGCGTACACAGACAAGAAGGAAAGTGCCACAGGCTCAAGCTGTGAACCTGGAGCCCGTATTCATGCTTGTATTCATACGAGTACGCATGTACGACGGGCAGACGGGGATGCGTAGTTGATACCAGGTTCGTTCATACCAGGTACCAGACAGCACATACATACATACTCGTACATACGTCAAGTACTCGTACGACGACGGGGATACTTGGTTTTTTATACCAGGTACGTATCATATACAAGAAAAAAATCGCATTTTTTCAAGTTTGACATTTTGACATATCGATCGACAAACCCAACGACTGCGTCATAAACTCTGAACGCATCGCGCTGGTGAGGACCTTCGATCCACCCTACGAGCGTAGTGCCACAGTTCTCACGCCTCGGTCGATGATATGCGGAGGGCGCAGAGCAGGCGTCTGACGAAAACACAGTTGGCAGCTGAGTTCAAAACAGAACACGAAAACTCTACCCGATCGCAAGAACGAGTGTTTTAAGGTTTTTCGACGAAGACCGTCGGACGCCGCAAGCAACCGCTCGCCCCCTAGACTACGAATCGTAATGATACCTTCGAGGCCGCTATGTACACTTGCTGGCCTTGCCTGGTACGAAGGTCGTTAGTCGTGGACTGAGTCTATGTCGAGATCGAAGGTCAATCGTCGCATGCAGAATATATGTTAGATTTGTGGTTGATTTGGGAATTGGGCATCAAAGCGAACTGCTGTACGAAGATTTTGTTTTTTTCATCAGCGCTACTCTAAATTGCTATGATAAAGTGGGCATCAAAGATCACTTGATTAAAGTATTGTTTTTTGGGCATCAGACGAACTATATATAATAGATAGATATACTAAGTATATATCTACCATGGTACCACTTTGTCCTGAAAGACAAGGAACGTTTATATGTTATTATTACCATTTAAGTGTCCTTGGCATTCATTCAACAATGCGTACTGTAGGAGCTTCCACATTGATCACTCAAAAGCACCCCGAAAAAAGAAGAAAACCACACAAACAAAAACGGCTCTCTGCACGAAACCTACTCCCCTCTATATCATGCCTACTCCCGCCTTGAGTTTCTGTGTCTGCTCCATTCGCTGTCTTTACACCCTCCTTCTCATCCCACGTACTCTCATTTTCTATTATGTATCTTGACATTTAATATCTAGGCGAAGCGGTTCATATAGTACGCGACGTAGCGGTACACCGGTGTTACAGAAATGTTAACTATTATTAGTGGTAAGTTGTATATTATAGTATACTCGTATTATATGTAGCAGGTTTTGCCCCTCACCTGCCTTCTGGACAAACCATAACGGCACAGGGACGTTGGCGTCGTCACGTTGCCATGGATGGGTCGTCTCAAAACCGAAACCATTACGTACGTATTGCGTATAGTAACACTACCAGAGTATATAGGCGACGTAGAGCCACATCTGTCTTCGCACATCTACGAGGTATGAGCCCCTCACCTTCCGTGCAGCTAGTCCTCTGCATGTCCGAGCAATTGGTGCTGGTGGTGTTAGAATAAAGCACATCGCCGTCGCAAGTGTCGTTGGCGTAGTAGCTCAGTGTCACCACGCTATCGGCGCACTCGTACATCCCGGACGAGTAGGGCTGACCGGTGAGGCTCGTCAGATTAGTGCACTCGCCGAATGTCTCTAGCCCGACCTGACCTATAACATAAGCGGCGGGAAGCAGAGGAGAAAGAGAGATTAGGTTTTGCATACCGGTAGGCGTTATCCTTTCGGGCTCGCCTCAGGTGGTATTTGGGTTTCGTGCCGTGAAGGCCCGTGTTAAGCCAAATACCGGTACTCAGAGATAAGTAAGGTTTAAGGTTTTAAGGCTCATGTACGCACGTTTTTTTTGTACAAAAGAGAAACCCCACGGCGAGGGTACCACGTTTAGGCTCAACATTTTCTGACCGGTTGTGCTCCTCACGTGAGTAACCACCGGATACAACTAGTATTTTACTGGTATATATGTTTTGGGACTACCGCATTGGAAGTTTTGGTCGGGTTCCGCGAACGAATGTTTCCGAAGTCATGTTTCGGGTGATATATTGAGCTCCTCGTGTGAGGAGCTCAGGAAAATCTGCTGCGCCCCTACCGTGGGACGACTCCAAACTACTTGACACTTATTGGAGTGGAAGCTTTGTTGCAGAAGGCGGTAATCGTGTCCAGCCAATACACCTTTAAACGGGGCGCTACCAAAAGTAAGGGTAAGGGACACGGGCGATGCAGTTTACGTGCGATTTCGGCCCGCAGGGAGATTATCCTTATCATTGTATTTAAACAAAAGGGTTTTTGGGCGACTAAGATATCTCCCCTGCCCCCCTGCTTATGGGGTTACCGGTCCAACGGCGTTATTAGTTTTGGTCACATGTGGAGACTTGTTGAGGCTCGAAACAGTCGGTGGAACCCTCAGGTATCTGTTGTCGAGCAGGCGCGTGCCCGCAGTGGTCCAGACCGTACGTACGTAAGCGCGACAGGCAGAAGAAGTACTACCAAGAGGTGCATTTAGAAACTTCCATGGTTGGGCCAGGTTTTGTTGAGCAGAGAAGAGATAAAGGGTCCTGCAATGCACTCTACACTCCACACCCCTACGAACACAGGCAGAGCTTTAAATAACAATTCGCCCGAAAAGCACCGTGGATCTCCGTGCACGCCCGGCTTCACACGACGCAAAGCTACGAGTGCGTGCTTTCGCCTGGTGCGCCCGTGCCTCTTCTCTTTGTCATTCGACGTATTTTCGTTTTTGGGGGCGGGGGCGCTGACGCCGCCAGAATAACACCTCAGCCCAAATTGTTTTGCCGTGATCGGCATCGTGGTAGTAGCACTTAGCCGTTCATTGCACTTTCGCTCTTTCCCGGCCGGCTCCTAAGCTATCAGCGCAGCTTCCTAAGCTGTCAGCGCAGCTTCTAAATCTATTGAGCAGCCTAGAGCAGGGTATTCATATCAGAGAGGGGATATATCGGCAGGACCGTTACCCACATCCTGATTGGTTTCCTGGCAGTATTGGCTGTAGACATTGCGTCCTTCGTTGCGAGCTTGTCCATTCATGTATATATTTTAATTTACAGTAACTGTAATACATAATAAGTAAACCAACCCTTCTATTTCATAGCCGTGTTGTGTCTGTTTATGGCATGTCTCATACATAGAAGTACTTGTGGTGTTATATGTTTTTTAATTAAATCGTGAAGATACGCCAGCTGTGAGTACGACCGAGTGAGTGGTTGAGACTCGACTTTGCAAGCTGTGTGATACGCTAGACACGCTCATTGGGTGCGCTTCTTTTATACGTATTCCATTTTACAATATGGTGTTTGTGAGGTAAACCAACGATATACAGTACCAGTACTTGATACTTTTATTCCGTAAGCTTAACGGTAAATCATTTCTGTTTAGTTCTTACTTTCTTGGTTGGCTTGTCTGTTGTGTTTTTGTACCTGGCACGTTGGCTCTACGGCAGTCGGCCCTTAATACTGCTTCCCTTGCTCCATATGCGAGTATTTTTGTTTTTGTCTGTCTCGCAGTCTGTGACCACATCATCAGTTGTATCAGGTACCTCTCTAGGATTAGGAATCAGGACGGACACTGGGTGTACTGGCGTCGTTGGAGAGACAACATAACAACAAAACAACACATCCCGAGCATGTCATGGGTAATTGAATCTAAATATATATTCTTGTGTTCACCGCAAGTCCCATTTACTATGGTCGCCCGGAATAATAAGACTGATGTCGAGGGTACGAGTCTCCTCGCCGTATTTATGAAGTTTGTATCCCTCAAAGGACACCAACTGTCGAGAGCGTCGATTATTGTGGCGTGCGTATATAGGGTATAGGCACCACTTGACGCGACTCGCCGAGCGAATAAAGTTCTGCAATCTTATTGCGATATAAATGCAAGGCACGCACCGTAGGGGTGGGGGTGGGTACTTAGTGAAGCCGGACCTGAGTTACGACTGTAAGTGGGAGGGAGAAAGAAAACAAGGGACGAAGATATTGCGCACAAGGGATGAAAAACAAAACAAGCACAAAAAAAAGTCACGGACATGTCGGAAACATCACGGATCTATCTATTATATATAGTTCGTCTGATGCCCAAAAAACAATACTTTAATCAAGTGATCTTTGATGCCCACTTTATCATAGCAATTTAGAGTAGCGCTGATGAAAAAATATATATCTTTGTACAGCAGTTCGCTTTGATGCCCATTTCCCAAATCAACCACAAATAGAACATATATTCTGCATGCGACGATTGACCTTCGATCTCGACATAGACTCAGTCCACGACTAACGACCTTCGTACCAGGCAAGGCCAGCAAGTGTACATAGCGGCCTCGAAGGTGTCATTACGATTCGTAGTCTAGGGGGCGAGCGGTTGCTTGCGGCGTCCGACGGTCTTCGTCGAAAAATCTTAAAACACTCGTTCTTGCGATCGGATACGTAGAGTTTTCGTGTTCTGTTTTGAACTCAGCTGCCAACTGTGTTTTTGTCAGACGCCTGCTCTGCGCCCTCCGCATATCATCGATCGAGGCGTGAGAACTGTGGCACTACGCTCGTAGGGTGGATCGGAGGTCCTCACCAGCGCGATGCGTTCAGAGTTTATGACGTAGTCGTTGGGTTTGTCGATCGATATGTCAAAATGTCAAACTTGAAAAAATGCGATTTTTTTCTTGTATATGATGATACGTATCTGGTACTAGGGAATAAGAGGCCCCCCCGCCCCCACGGCGGTAGGGCCACAAGTGTGAGCGGCTCGTATTAAAAGTAGTAACTCAATAGGAAGAACGCTACTTTCATTTCAGTTGTTTTATTATTTCGGTTGCTTATGAGTTATGAAAGTTGAAGCTCATGCTACACATTGTCGGATGTCAAGAATACTTGGGAGTTTTTGGGCAAGCATATCGAAGGATTGCTTGTTTCTGTCTCAAGGCAGGACAACCATCATAAAGTAACAGCTGCAAACAAGGAAATTATATGCGGAGGGGGTTGTCTCTCGATGCTTCCTTGGAAGTCAACGGGGAGGAGGTTGATGATGTAGGGGTAATTGAACACGTAGGTGGGCACCTGGTTTTCGTAGTATTCGGCGATTGCAAATCACCGTTTTAGGTGTGGACTTATTGGGGCCTGGGTGAATCATGTTGGCACACAGCAACCACGCCTGGCTCGAATCTAAAATTACCCGACACGAACCGATGAGACTCGAAGATGAGACCTGAAGAAGATATCTGAAGAAATAATATACCAGAAGAAGACATCCAAAGAAGACCCAATACCACCGATGTCAGAATATCCACACGACCGATACCGGACGAGAAAAAGATATCCAACTTCCACCACTCGTACTCGAAAATTTCTGAGTGTCAAACGATCCCCCGTCGCGAATTCCGCAGAATTATGGGAGGGAACTGGATGGACCACGCTCAACCCAGGGCCAGCACTGCTGTACCACCTGAATGAGATGACCACCCTCGCTGACACAAGTTAAAGATGTGTATTGTATTATACCCTGAAGAAAGAACACCCCAATTCTGGGCAGAGCCCAGTGAGAGAGGAGTCCGAGAGAGAGAAGAAAAGGAACACAAAACTGACAGCTGTGGGTGATGATCTACAGCAGCAAGTAGACATATCCGCTAGGAAACCCGGGGATGTGGCCCGGATGTCCCCGGACGACCACAAGCAGCAGTAATTTTCCAGGGTTAATTACGGTTAACCGCCCGTGCACGGTGCGTTTTTTTTTTTCGAAAATCCTAGGTCCGGCTCGGTGCGGTTTTTAGAAAGCAAAAATATTGGGGTGCGGTTCGGTGCGGTTACCCGATATTGGGAATCCTACGGTGAGGTTAGTTTTTTCCATGCATCCTACGGTGCGGTTCGGTGCGGTTTTCAGAAATCAGGAATCCTACGGTGCGGTTCGGTGCGGTATTCAAAAATCGGGAATCTTACGGTGCGGTTCGGTGCGGTTTTCAGATTTTGAAAATCTTACTACGGTGCGATTCGTTTTTTTCATGCATCCTACGGTGCGGTTCGGTGCGGTTTTCAGATGTCGTGAACCCTACGGTGCGGCTTGGTTATATTTTGTTTCCTACGGTGCGGTTCGGTGCGGTTTTCCGAAATCGCAAAACCTACTATGCAGTGCGGTGTGGTTTTCAAGAGGTCAAAAAAGAAAACCGCACCGTAAAGAACCCTGTAATTTTCACTATTAATAATAAGGCTACGTACACATTGTCGGGTGACAAAAATGAAATACTAATAATATGACATGTACAATATACCTACCAGTCCCATATTAGAATTAATGGACGGAAAGACGAACAGTTGAGACATACCCATAGATCCCCTTGTCCCCCATCTTGCGCATATGCTTGCACGGCGGTGTTGATGAGTCGCTTAGTGTTCTGTACGTGAATCATCAAATAATGCAGTAACCCCGTGATCGCGCGCATGCAAGAGAAAAACGGGAAAACATAATAAGAGGATACCAGAGTAGAAAATAGGGGAAGAAATAGTATTACATTAATATGATACGTATCATGAACACAACCAACCAAAGATAAAAGAGCTGCCAAACATCAACTTAGTTAGAGACTTTGCGCATAGGTTTCCTTTGTTTCCGCGGTTTTCTGCTTTTTTCGGGAATGTTATGAGTGGTCAACGCTTAAGCTCATCATGCTGCACATTGTCGGATGGCAAAAATGATGATGATAATGATATAATGATGATTATTATTCCATTTGCCATCTGACACTCCATCACCAGTGTGGTACGAGAGAGTGTGCTCTGTCTTATGAACTCGTATACTCGTACCTGCACATATACATGCGTAGGAAGTGCCCGGTAACCTCTTGTCGGAGATCACCGTAAGGATCTCCCATGCTAAGTATCGCCAATTCACCCTGTTCATAAGATCCCTGGTAAGTAGGCCCATGCAACCAAGCTTCGCGACCTCGGGACGGCTTTGAACACGAACAG
This sequence comes from Saccharina japonica, assembly GCA_008828725.1. Classification (NCBI taxonomy): domain Eukaryota; class Phaeophyceae; order Laminariales; family Laminariaceae; genus Saccharina; species Saccharina japonica. Next base: position 348,930 of record MEHQ01004583.1, read on the forward strand.
AGGCAGGAGGAGGGGGATGTTATCTAGGGGCCTTCAGAGACCCCGTCCGTTTCTAAAGCAGTGGTGCGTTCGTCGCGCACGGTGACCAGAAGGCGACGTACGTATCATACGATACGAGTACGACCAGAGCGAGGATGAACGATACAATCTCAGCAAAGGTTAAAAGTAGCAACCGCACTGCTGCAATACTCGTACGTAGAGCAGCCGCGAATCGCTGTGGCCACGACGACAAGCACGGCGCACGTACGAGTTGTACTACAGTATGCCAGCCTGCACCGTAAGAAGACGGTGCCGGGCATGCCGGCGTAGCTCGTACCAGCACATATATAGGAAGTGCCCGGTAACATCTTGTCGGAGATCACCGTAAGGATCTCCCATGCAAGCGTCACGAAGTCACCCTGTTCATAAGATCTCTGGTAAGTAGGCCCATGCAACATGACCGGGCTTCGCGAACTCGGGACGGCTTTGAACACGAGCGGAGGCAGAAGGAGGGGATGTTATCTAGGGGCCTTCAGAGACCCCGTCCGTTTCTAAAGCAGTGGTGCTTTCGTCGCGCACGGTGACCAGAAGGCGACGTACGTATCATACGATACGAGTACGACCAGAGCGAAGATGAACGATACAATCTCAGCAAAGGTTAAAAGTAGCAACCACACTGCTGCATACAATACTCGTACGTAGAGCAGCCGCGAATCGCTGTGGCCACGACGACAAGCACGGCGCACGTACGAGTTGTACTACAATATGCCAGCCTGCAACGTAAGAAGACGGTGCCGGGCATGCCGGCGTAGGGAGAAGCGTGCGTTTTGAACGTGTGTGGGAGGAAACACTGTGTTTGTGTGTGTGTTTTTTTGCATTTGCTCCACTCTAAGTTGCTATGATAAGGTGGGCATCCAAGATCACTTGATTAAAGTATTGTTTTTTGGGCATCAGACGAACTATATATAATAGATAGATTTGTGCCCTGTTATAGTTTTCACGAAAAACTCGGTATGCATGCATGCACGAGTCAAATGATCTCGATCATCAGCACAGCCACAGTCTCGCGAGGGATTTTGCAAGGCCCTTTCGCTATGACCGCGAGACAACCGACAACAACAAACAACGTGTGCTCTCAGGAACAGCCAGCCCCCCCCCTGTCCCCCCTGGACACATCTATTTCAAATATGTTTTTCATCAAACAACCCGCATTGATTCGGAGTCAATCCCCTTCGTTTCTATTTCCTTAACCATTTGTACTCTTATTAAGAATCTTCCACAGATGCTCCGAGTATATTCGATACTCCGAGTATACTTGGAGTATCGAGTATTTTTCGTACTCCGAGTACTGAGAGTATTAGAGTACTGGTGGCCTAAATACTCGGAGTACTTGGAGTATGAACAGTACTGAAGGCCCAAATACTCCGAGTACTGGGAGAAAGAGCAGTACTTATACTCGAGTATACAAGCAGTACTCGGAGTAAAAACATCTACGTAAATTCCTCGGAGTACTCCAAGTATCGAGAGTATTGGACACCGAAATACTGCGAGTGCACAAAGTACCTGAAGTATTTTTTCTCGAAAATACTCTAATATTACTCCGAGGTAATGGGAGCATCTGTGAATTGTGAAATGCTATAAATGCCAGTCACATGCTCCCAGAACCTGGGGGGAATGACGGCCGAATTTTTCAAATGATGCAAAGATGCTCCTAACGTACTTCACACTCCGAGTATACTCCGAGTATCGAGTACATTTCGTACTCTGAGTACTTAGAGTATTAGAGTACTGGCGGCCTGAATACTCGGAGTACTTGGAGTATGAGCAGTACTGAAGCCCCAAATACTCGGAGTACACGGAAGGAGTATGCGCAGTATCGGACCCCGAAATACTCGGAGTACAAGCAGTATCGAAAGTGTTCATACCCAAAATATTCCGAGTACGAGCAGAGTATCCCGGAGTATTGAACCCCGAAATACTCCGAGTACACGAAGTACCTGAAGTATGCTTTTTCCAATACTCCTTACTTTACTTCAAGGTACTCGGAGCATCTGTGGAATCTTCGTCGTCAATTTGTTTCCAATTTTATCCCTATTATTTTTTATTTGAGCTTGTTTGAGCCTCTATCATCTTTACTACTTGCTTCAATGGCCCTACCGCCGTGGGGGCGGGAGGGCCTCTTATTCCCTAGTACGTATGTACCTACAGATGTTGAATGATATATTTACCACAGCAGCAGGAGCAGCAACAGCAGTAGTAGCAGCAGATCCCACACTTATATTCAATACCCAATCGTACCATGATATCCACGACGGGTAGAAAGGACGGTTGCTGTGAAGAATCAAACAGCATGGATATGTATATAACACGAAGTACCCGTGGTATCAGGCACCACAGGTATATTTTTCCGGTATCCAAATTCAGGATATCATCGTGCGCGTACACAGGCAGTACCGAATATATCTAGATTTTTAGAAGGGAATATATCCATATCATACCTCCGGTTTTCCATCCAATACTCAGCCCTACGAGCAGTACAAATGTGTGCACCGTCCGGTGCAGACCAGCGACTGGCACACTCTGAACAGACCTCCTCTTCTATATCATGTACTCCTTTGTGTCTTGTTGAGGTAAACGTACCCGGGGGGGGAGGTGGTCGTGCTGTATCTCTGCTACTACAGGGGACGGTCGGGGTGTGTCCAGATACCGGTAAAAACAAACAAGATCTCGCAAAAGATATGTTTGGTGCTGGTGCGCAAATATGCCAGGATACATGTCAACCAAGGCTAAGCGTGTGCTGCAAATCAAGGGTGTAGGGCCGAGTGCTCCACACTACTGTAACAACCTACAGTAGTGGTGTAGTAGTAGTTTGGTGTCACAAGTCAAGGCATGCCAAGGCAAACTTGCTGTCCGTCGCAGGGTGAAAGTACTCCGATATCTCGTGACATCATTCGTTCATTTGTTGGTGTGTCTCCCTACCGTACGTGTCGTGTGAACAGTGCATCCTGAGGTTGCCGAAAGCGCGAGTTGGCAACATGAACACCCGACGTTGAGTGAGCATCGACGGGCGGTGTGCGGGAATGCTGAAGGGCCCCCTCTGCGCGACGAAGGGTCAATCAAGGCCGGCCTCTCCCGAGCGGTAAGTCGTTCTTACCGACAATGCCATCGACGATCACCCTGAAGGACAGATCTTCGCAGGCATCGTCGCTGTAGGAGGACACCTCGTAGTACCTGGCGGTCGCTGTGCCCACCACTAGCAGTAGCAGCGCCGCAGGCAGCAAGAAGGAGGTGCGAGACGACATCCTCATCGGCAATTCGGCGGAGTAGTCTGTGTCTGCTGCTGCTGCTGCTGTTGCTGCTGCCGCTGCAGGTGTGGTCTGTTCGAACAGCCTCGAGTTGTTGCTGCTGCTGCTGACTGCACGTACGTGCTGGGCTGTCGGGGTGTGGCTTGGAGGGGTTCGAGGAATTGTGATTGTGTGGGGCACTGCAGCAGAGCAGCAGTACGGCTCCCATCACCGGGATATGCTACGAGTACCGGGCACCTTTTCTTGTGTTGTTCCCGTTCGGGAATCTAAACGAAACGTCACAACTCAAAGTAGTATACATCATAGACTGGCATATTATTTATATAACGGTACCAGGCAATCGTAAGATTTAAGATTTAATACATGCAACGGCAGTTGTCTTCGCAATAATGAGAAAGTTTGTCCCCATTGTACCGGCTAATCAGCGTTGTTCTGTTCTGTTTAGTTTTTTTTAAGGGTTATTAGCGACGAAAATATCCAAAGCAAGCCTGCGGGTGTTCCCGTACCATACGCCCTTGCTGCTACTGTGGTACCGGCGGAACACTATCCAACCAACCAGACGCCAATAAGGGAGTACTACAACAATAATACATTACAGTAGTACAAGGCCAACAAAATAGTTTCCGCAGCGCGGGGGAACGCCGTCATGCCATCGTCTCGTCCGTCGCGCGACGATTGGAATTAATTGTGTTTTTTGTGCCGCAAAAAACTACTGTTAATACTACATATACTGTACAAGAGCGACGGCGTTGTTTGTGCCGCAAAATACTATTAATACTACGAGTAAGTAACTGTATCCTGCTGCATGTATCAAGAAGTAAAGTGTGGGCAGTGTCCAACATGAGAGGGCTACGTACGACTCGTACATTTTTGTATACATCATACGCGTACTGCTGTATGCTGTTGTACTGTATCGCAACCCAAGAGGTATAGATGAAGACTTAATTAATCCTTCTGGCTCGCGTAGATACGGGCCTGAAAACAACAAGGTGGAACAAAATATACGGACCGTTCATATATTAACATAAAATCAAAAGTTATTTTTAATTCGGGACAAAGTGGTGGGACCAAGTGGTGGGACCAACAATATCAAGCCGCACCGGATATCTGCCGAGTTCACCCTTGTTCCATTCGAATATGCTAGCTCATATTGATAATATAGATGTGTGTAGGGGGGGGTATAATTAATTAATTTAGCGAAAGAGGGAGAAGAATATACAACGCACGCTTAGTACCCTATATGAAGAAAGGTACGACTCGTATAAACAGCAAGTAGGAGCGAAAGCGAGGCCCTGGGCAAGCTTTTGGCGACATGTTGAGTACATATATACAATAACATGTTTTAGGTAGTAGGTTGTTCGTGGTAGGGGGGGTAATTAATTTAGCGAATGAGGGAGAAGAATATAGAGGAGAGGTGTCATATCTACAGTACCCAATATGTATTGTGCTCTTTTCTTCCTGTGTTCCCATGGGACTTCTCGCGTTGATCACGTCGTCGGCGGATCCCAGCTGGAATGCCGCGGTATTCGACGGGATACCTTGGATTTCACACGGGAATTCCGTCCCGTGGGAAATCATGGGGACCCGTGAAAACCCCGTGGCATCCCATGGCATTCATCTGGGATCCCATGGGACCCATGGGGACCCATGGAAATTCCCATAGGAACCTAGCATGGTGCCTTACTTGGTGGACCACCGGGGCATTTTTCGCCTGTTGCTGTGGATCACCGAGCACTGGAACGCACTACACGAAAGGCACTACACTGAGGAGGCACTACAATTGGATGGTCGTGGGGTCCTCCGGGAGTTCACGCGCTTGTGACGTTCCCGTGGAAATCTGGCACGGTATATGCCATAAGGGATGTCGTGGGTTCCCATGAGCTCACCGCCAATACCGCGGGGTGCCGCACGGTAATCCTCCGTCGGACGTGCCGTGGGAACCCATGGAATCCCATTGGAAGCCAGTTTTTTCTGTGTGAGGGAATGTTGGGCGCATCGGAACGGACCATGATCTCCAGTATAGATCACCTATCGATTATTCAGGGAGTAGATCCTATAACAACCGCCGTGATGTGACAGATATGATATGCTAAAATCACCGTACGTATCCTACAGGTCCCACCCGGTAGATACCCGAGTGGTTCACTACTGTCGTAGATTGTGCTGATCATATAATAACTAAGAGATGTATCTCCCCCCAAATATCTCGTGGGATATCATCATCAGTAGGTCCGATCTCCCCGGTTTTGTGATTTTTTTGTGTAACGGAAAAAATGTACCGGGTCCGTCACATATATATACAAGGCTTTCCTTTGGAGTGGTTGTAAGATGGGAGTTGGTATTCTTGCACGAATACAATTTACTTGTACGTACTGCAGTTGGGTTTGGTCTTGTCCGCCAAAACATTTTGCAGTTGTATGGGGGATTAGTGTGGCCACAATGAGTTCCAATTGTACAGTATATTAAACGCTAGCCTACAGCAAACCGTCCAAATCCGGGCGACGCAAGAAAAGTACAGCGGTACTAAGGTTGCACAGATGCTCCGAGTACCTTGGAGTAAAGTAACGAGTATTGGAGATAAAATACTTCAAGTGCTTCGTGTACTCGGGGTATTTCGGGGTTCGATACTCCGGGATACTGCTCGTACTCGGGGTATTTCGGGTATGCACACTCTCGATACTGCTTGTACTCGGAGTATTTTGGGGTCCGATACTGCGGGTACTCCTTGTACTCCGAGTATTCGGGGCTTCAGTACTGCTCATGCAAGTACTCCGAGTATTCAGGCCGCCAGTACTCTAATTATCTTAAGTATTTGGAGTACGAAATGTACTCGATACTCGGAGAATACTCGGCGTGTGAAGTACGTTAGGAGCATCTTTGCATCATTTTAAAGACTCTGCCGTCATTCCTCCCAGGTTCTGGGAGCATGTGACTGGCGTTTATAGTATTTCAAAGTTCGCAGGCGCTCCCATTACCTCGGAGTAATATTAGAGTATTTTCGAGAAACAAATACTCCAGGTACTTTGTGTACTCGCAGTATTTCGGTGTACAATACTCGCGATACTCGGAGTACTCTGAGTAATTTAGATGTCTTTACTCCGAGTACTGCTCGTACTCGAGTATAAGCACTGCTCATACTCCCAGTACTCGGAGTATTTCCGCCTTCAGTACTGCTCATACTCCAAGCACTCCGAGTACTTAGGCCACCAGTACTCTAATATACTCTCAGTACTCGGAGTACGCAAGGTTGTGCCCACTCCGTACGCAGTAACTCAGCAGTAGCAGAACAGCAACAAACAATACAGAGCGGCAGCCTATACTGTGGTCTACCAGGGTATGCCGGTCCATGGACGAGTCGACAATGTGTACCTGTTTTTTTCATCAGACCCAAAGAGACAACGAAGGCACTCTGCCCTCGTACATAGCATAGGCGCGGTGTACGTATTGTATGCTACTCGTATCATATGTACCCTGCAACGCGTATTTCGTACGTACACATACGGGTACGACTTGTTTACGTTCTTGAAGCAATTACTTTAGAGAGGATTTCCCGTGAGTTTCTGTAAACTAATACCACTCTGTCCATAAATATGAGCACTTTTTATATAGAAATGTTTCATACAAACGGTGATTATATTTACGGACATAGTGGCATAAACAAAAAGAAGCGTACCTCTTGCGCAGATAGAAAGTGCAAAAAAGAGCAAACTATTCACCGGGCAAGTAACAATGCTCCAGCACTACAGTACTATACCACTACCTGATGGTCTGTGGATTGTACAGCAACAGCGCAGCAATGAACGCATACGCGTAGGATCACGGAATACAGCAGTCACGTCCCCGTAGCCACACTCCTTCTGCCTCTGAGCTACCGTCGCAGAAGTTGATTGAGTAATGCTGCTTGCTGTGCTGCAGTACAGTAGCAGCATTACGCCATGAGCTCTGCCTGATAATCTGTATGAGGGTGTCTCTCTCCACGCCCACACAATGCCGGCTGTGCAGGTATACATCATGAGCTCTTCTAGCTTGATAGTCTGTATGCTGGTGTCTCTTCCTGGTGTGGTGCTGTACAAATGCCGGCCATCTAGCAACTACGTCATGGTGGTTGCGCAACAAAGCTCCTGCTGCTTCCGCCCGTTCGTTGATGTTGCTGCTCTACGTAGCTCCTGCGCCCGCACGGCCACATTATTTAGGCATGTGCTATCGCAGCAGTTGATCGTGTGCTGCTGATGCATATCATCAGCTCTGTCTGGTGACCTGTATGACGATGTGTCTCCGGCAACGCAGTTGGTGGCGAAGCGCTGCTGCTGTCCAAATGCCAAGCATGCTCTGCCGTGCGTTGTCATCGTTGCTGACAAACAACAGTACGGACTACCAGGTATAGACGACAGTAGTCGTGCTGCTGCCAGCAAACCAAAAGTGAAAAGCTGAAAGCTACGTATTTCGAAGCTGCCAATCGAAAGTTGGGCCGTTTTACACGAAGAAGAAGAGCTGTCTTACGGGTCCACTCGTAACGACCGACCCAGGATTACTTAAATGTCATGTTATCTATGTACCCAAAATAACCATCCGGCTTGCATGTAAGATCCGTGCCCAGAGCGCATACGCTCCAACGAGGCACTTCAGGACTTCTAGGCGGACTCCCGCAAAATTTCGTGCGATCCCGTGGGATCCTGTAGGAAATCCGTGAGGGGATCCCGCGGGATACCATCGGAAGCCATGGATTCCCTTGTCAAATGCCACGGGTTTACATGGATGGGTGATTACCGGCCCCCTGTTTACCCATGGGTCCCCTTACCAAACTGTCACGGGTTGACATAGATTTTCGTGAGTTCCCAGAGCACCAATGACCAATGGCCATGGGTGTCCCCGTGGTAATTTCGGTGAATTTTTGTGATACGCATCGTCGGAAGTGAGACTGCCCAGCTGCCCAGGACGTCCCATGGGACGTCCGATGGAGGGGAGTTCCCATGGTATCCCGTCAGATCCCGGGGAATTACAAGGAGATGGTCACGGTTATCTCATCATATCCCGGGTGGATTTTGATGGGAAGTTCTGTGGAAAGTCGTTCTTATGCACATCGGGCTTTCGATGAGAACCTATTTGAGTCCCACAGTATCCTGTGGGATCTCGCGGGATCACGGGTCATATAGCAGGTGGACTCTTCTATGGGCGCTTACGTAGTACGTTTGGGAGTGGATGTCCCACGTGTGTCTAGGTTCCAAAAAAGTGGACACAATCGTTTTGAGGGGCCTAAAATCCCTTACAAAAATGTCGATACGAGGTGGCATGTAGAACATCGGGAAAAAGGGCGACACGAAGAGGAGAGTCGATTGGGGGGGGCATCGTTTTTAGGACAACGAATGTGTGTGCCGTTTTTCAAACGGGATACAGGATAGACTGGTCCTACTTAAGATGCGTGGGGTCTATTAATAAGCGCGGATACACGCCCACTACGACACGGGACCGGGTCCTTATTATTATTGTGCTCGAAAACGGCGAGTACAAGCGTGAGAGCATTTTATATTAAGCCGTTCCCCTCATCCGCGTTTGGTTAAAATGCTATTTTTACCACAGCAGCTTTACTGCTCACTACCACCATTATTGCACAAGTGGTAATGCTGGCAGACTGCGTGTGCTGAACATTGACTACGCACTTCGTATATACAACATATACTACAGGCTACCCAGGCTATACGCAACCCCCCCCCCCCCTCGGCGAAAGGTCAAATACACGAAAACAAATTACCGTGGCTGACGATAACTACGAGGTAGAACTTGACGGCGGCGATAGGACATTTGATCAAAAGGCCAATCACGGCTAACGATCACCGCAGCACCTGTTGAAGCAACTAGTAAATCATGAAGAAGCCAATAACATGCAATGGCCACCGATGATCAGCGCTCGTGCGAAACAGACGTGCCAGCAGCCCTCTTGCCTCCTCCCCTACTGTAGCATATACGTCTGCATGACTTACACCCATGCAACGCTATCCGGCCAAATTGCTTTCGTTTTGATACAGTCAATCGACGTCGTCCTGGCGATACATCCAGCGTGAACCTCTTGCAATACCCCGAACATTATCATCCCCGATCTCTCGCGCCTAATTTTCCTGGCTAGGTTCTCATACGTTGCTCCCACTAACGAGCACCTCCCAACGCTTTCGATGCTTTTTTGTTTGGTTCGCCCTCGATGTGCACCAGTGAATGATTGATGGGATCGGTCAGGAACCGGTGTTCTTGTTTGTTGAGAAACTTGGCTCCCGATCCGGCGAGCTTCTTCTCCTCCTCGAAACGCAGAGAATGACAAAGTATCCCCCTTCGATGATCTCGCAATGTACAGCAAGTAGAATTTCGTCAAAACCGCGTGCTAAGCACGCGACCTGCAGATATGTTTTCCTGTCACATGCCGTGCCAAACTGTTGTTGGTTGTAGAGCGGGACGCACATGAAGTTATTCTTGAAGCCCCCACCTCCGTCATCGTATTCTGGCAGCAGAACACTACCCCTCTAATCGCTAGTTAGTGCTTCCGGCACAAGCTCCGCTTCCATTGTTGAATGGGCAGCTCACCCTTGCATGTCTACGCCTTGAAACTCACGACGAGACCGTTGTAAATCACGCTGGTGTAAGATGAGGCTGGCTTCCCGAGTTGTGTGGGTTGTTACCCCGGTTGGCGTCTGAATTACCGTCGAGGCTGAACCCCCCTTTTTTTCAAGGCGATACCAAACCCCACCGTGTCCATGGCGCTGCCGACAACAGCTTGAACTCACCGCTCCCCCCCCCTCACCCTGAAGGCTACTTTCAGCCTGTATCGACGGCAGCTCGTTGCCGTGCCCCGGCGTCCCCTGCGCCCTGCAGTATGTAACACCGAACTTCGCCAGCAGTCCCCTCGTGTAGTCCTCCTTCGTGATGATGAGCGTTCCCGCTTGGGTATCACGGGAAAATTGCATCCTGAGCACCCGCGACGCCTCGTTCGTATCTGAAATCTTGAACCGACTCCCCAGCTTTCCGTTGAGTATCTTGACTACAGCCTTGTTGCCGCCCGCCAGCAGCACGCTGTCCACAAAACGAGTAAGCTCGTCCGTAGCGGGGTCCTTCCTTTGTCTGGGGCGGCCCGCTTGTCTCGTTGAAGGTGTAGACTTACGGGTTGCGTTTCAGGGCTCATAATCCGATTCCCAGGAGGACAAAAGTGTCGATAGTTTCGTGCCAGGTCTTGGGGTTTTGATTCAGGCTGTCAACCGATTTTGAGACGATTATTGACTCTTGGAGCTCCCGTGACTATACCCTTCGCCCCGTAACTCGGGATCACCTTAAGTCACGCTGTCTCTTCCTCCACGCCGGCGGAACGAAATGCTGTCTGAACGTGGGGCTGCTAGACTGTCCACCCTTTCTCTGCCAACGTGGCGAGCGCGATGCGAACGACTCTGATTGCTGTGAACCGGACAGGATGTCTCTACGCAGTCACGCCTGCTCACTCGCTCCATGTCTGCACGACCACACCCCCCCCCCAAACGAGCTGTCCGCCTTGATCTAGTACACCCAGCGCAATGTGGTCGCTTTCTTCCCGGGTGTGCGGACAGGGTGGGGACGAGGGTGTAGACCGTTGGGGTATGGAGACTGGTAAACGTTCTTGCCCAAAGCCGCCTTCGAACGAGAGACTTCGGGAAGCACCACAGCTTCCTTGACGACGTGTGCCGAATGAAACATATGTTCTCCTTCCCCGCACGCTGTAGCTGCACGTTGATAGCGGCGTACGCATACTCCGCGTAGGTCCACAGGTTCGGTGTTGTTCGCCATACCCGGCAACACCGTGTTGGTGTAGAGACGTGTTTGCTTTAGTCCGCGCGGCAGCAGCCCTGCTGCCCGCTCCCTGTCACTGGTGGCGTAAGGAGGGGGGTAGCAATTTGGCGGGCCCGACTGACGGGAGTGCTCAACCAAGAAACTACTCGAAAAAATCTCAAAAGTTTGACTTCCAGCGGCAGCACCTAATATTTCCGAGGCTCTTCACTTGAGTACAGTATAGGAGATCTATATACACATACCACGACACAAAAACAAGCCAATATTTTCGGGAAAAAACTAAAAATCCAACCCCATGAAGAAATCTCAAATCCCTGCGTACAGCAGTAATTTTTTTCTGGGTTGGTGTTCGTAAAATACTATGCGGTGTTCCAACGGTAATGGGGTGAAGTAGCCCGGTCAGCCCTAAGTAGTTTGGCCAGAAAGGTGCTCGTACCCTGACCCCTCTTGCGGAGCACGCCTCATTTGATCAATCCGATATGGTTTTGCGTGTTTGGAGGCACGCTACGGTAGGTGGTTGCATTGTTCTAGCAAACGTGTTTCTTATCGGCAGGCTACTAAGCCGATGAAACTACCCAATAAGGCATGTACATTATACAAGGCGTGGGCTATAAGACATATGCCTTCTAAGGAAGATGCTATAAGGCGTATGCCTTTTAAGGCATAGACTATAATGCATGCCTATTAAGGCTTATGCCACAAGGCGCATGCCTTTTAAGGCATAGGCTATAATGCATGCCTTACAAGGATTATGCTACAAGGCACGTGCCTTTTAAGGCATACGCCTTGTCGATGGAATACCACTTTTGCTTCACAACATTTTATTTCTCGTTTTATTCCTACGAGACGGTGGGGCTGTTCACACGGTTGCAGCTACAGTTAGAGTACTGTAGTATAGTTTCGTGTTTTTGTTTTCTTCTCAAAGTCCGTTTTTTTGGGGTGAGAACTTTGTGCTCCTCATGTGACGGGCCTCATAAATTATTCAATGCACCCCTAGTTTATTGGAGCCTTTAGGCATGTTTCTGTTCGGAGGCGTCCTGCGGAAGGGGGCTTTGGACCCATCCCAAGGTAGGGGTCGCCTTTTTTGGCTCAATATCCCGTATGAGAGTTTTACTTATGTATTTTGTTCAGGACTATATAATATAGTGCATATAAAGGTTGGCCCGGCTGCGCGAACAAAATTTATCGGAAGTCACGTTTCGGGTGAGACGTATATATTGATTGCGTACCTCATGTGAGGAGTTTCAGGAAATAAGCCACCACCCCTACGAGTATAAGGTGGCATTAATCGTTGCAGTTTGGGGGGGGGAACACATTTCATCGCCGACATGGGCTATTCTACTGCGGGGAGCTACTCGGTGTCTTTGGATGCGATGTAGAGCACCTGGCATGCCATATTATAGGGGCGGTGCCTTATTCAACATGCCACCTTATAGGGGCGTTGGCTTATTCTCTGAGCTCCTCGCACGAGAAGAGCCCAATATACTTGTCACGCGAAACCACGACTTCGGACACGTTTCTTCGCGCAACCCGATCGAACGTTGTAAGTTCTCCTGTCACGGGACAGTAACTACAAACTACTACGGTGCACGCAACAACCTACGAGCACTCCCCCTATTTTTACTAACCAAAATTTCGTCCTATTTACTATGGTCCCCCTAAAAATACGTAGTTATAAAACATGCGCACGAGAGGTAAGGGCCCGAATTAACGAGTATCAAATAAATTCAATTTGGAAAAAAATAAAATTCTCAAATTCGCTTTTCATTGGTCAACACACGCACCAGCACCAAATGGTATGCCCCAAGATCCGAATCTTTGGTGCTGGTGCGTGTGTTGACCAATGAAAAGCGGGTTTGATTTTTTTTTTTCCCAAATTGTTTTTTTTTTCTTCTTCGTTAAAACGGCCCCTAAAGCTATACAGTAGCGTACTACGATAGAGGCATACACAGAGGGAGCACTTTTTGGCTGAATTTTTTTTCTGAATGGAGCGGGCGCGCTCCTTAAACCCGCAAAAATCGTCGGGCTTTCTTTCAATCTTGTCTTCCAAAATAGTTTTCATTTTTGTATATACTTAAAAAAAAGCCATGGAATTGTTCATCGGTTTCCCCCCAACAACAGTTTTTTTTGGGGGTGAGGTATGGCCCTTCTTAAGTGACCACCCTTATGAGGCAAAAACATGGTGCACCTTTACCGTATGTGGCGTGCGTCCCCTATCAATCTGGCCGGTAGTTGCCTACTCCAGGAGGGGCTCATTCGGTCAGAAAAGAAAATGAGCCCGAAAAAGTTCAATAAAGTCCCTACCGCGTGGGGATGATGAGTCTGTAATGTTTTCGAAACATATTTTTTTTCGTATGTATATAGCCCATGGGGATTGGTGTGTATCGGGATTAATAGCAGATGCTAAGTACACAGCGCTTCTCAGGGTCGGTTGTCGCTTGAAGCATTGAAGCGTATAGCTCTCCTCAAGCGAACAGGAGCCTGCGACAAAACAAAAAGGTGCTATGATACACGCATGTCTATATGCCCTCTACCGCAACGCGCCTACTTTTACATGTTTGCCTGGTGGATAATCGCTTGAGGGGCCATGGGGCTCTTCGTTGGGTGTGGTGTGCGTACAGTTCGTTTCCTCCTAGCCGTTGTTTGGATGTCAGGTACCGGTACCCCTCGCGGAATACAGGAGCTTGAGAAAACAACGGGTACACCCCCCCGCCCGTGCACCGTGACGTGACATAGCTCGGATGAAGGTAACGCGATTTCCTATTGCTGGTAAACGCTCGAAGGGAAGGGGGTTGGTCGCGGGATTCAGAAGTGGAACGTCGGGAACTACACACCATCAACCAACGCGTACGCGCATCGGGAGAAGAGAGACTTGGTGAATCGCGAGTCAAGAACGAGCAAAAAAGGCAGAGCAGCGAGTGCTTGCAGGAGAGGGTCAATAATGGGGATGCGGAAAAGCCGAACAATGAAATCGGAGATTGTGTAGAGATCGTGTCCTTCGAAAGTGAAAACTACAGTAGTAGTAGTAGTAGTCAATGTCTTCAATTATGTAGTATGAAATAACTAAAAAAAGGGCGTTGTATCGTAGGATTTGGCGAATGCGCTAAACGGGGGCCGGGTGGACAGGAGAAGCAATCGCGTAAGTAAACGGAACACGGGTGAATGGACAGATCACCCTACGCTTTTGAAGTCAACAAATAAGAACGGAACTACACTACAGTGCTGTGTCGGTAAAGGAAGGCGGCGCGCAGCAAAACATCTCCTAAACTGGACGAAAACTACAGGCGCGGGCCAATCGAAACATATGGCGGTCGTATACCGGTAGGTGGGTGACAGCAAGGAGCAAACGTATCAAAACGACCGAGGACTGATCGAGCATCGTTCCAGGCAACCCGACTGATCGGCCCATCGAGCACGAGCTGGAGACGATAAAAACACGTAGGGGGTAATCAATGATCAACTCTGGCAAATGTGTGACGCGGGGATAGTCGGGCGTTGTTGTTTTTTTCCCAGTACCAGGTACTTTCCGGGATTCGTGGGAAGAAAACCGAGAAACACGGGGACAGGAATACTGTCTGCAGCACAGATAAAGTGCCGCCGCTCAACCTTCTCTCGTTTATCATATATTGATATCGGTATACCTTGTCCGCTGTACCCGGCCTGCCGGATGTTGCTACTGTACACCAAACGAATATGCCAGCCATGTAAATGTCAGTCAAGTGTTGTTATAAACGTACCGAACCTGCGCACATACCCTACCTGGACATGCTAAACACACTAAAAGATTAGCTGTGATCCTCACGAGCAGCCGACGAGCGCAACTCCCGCCGATGCTATCTCTCAGCTGATCGGAAAACGTCTGTCCAACAAACTGAAAGCTTATATCCCGGCTAGTGCCGCCGCGTTGACAAAAAACAAACGACGCTATGTGGAAATGTACCCTTTATATACAAGCAAGCAAAAAACCGCGGCGTCTTATCACGCAAACGTTAGTTTTACTCTTTCCATCCAGATTATAAATAATCAAAATTTAGCATGCATACTTTGACCCAGCACGTTAGAGGTGTTGAGTCCAGCGACGGCCGCAAACCATTCCGATATGAGCCCATCCGCCCTACCGTAACCTCACTACTATACTCGAATGAATGTCTCCCGCGCTGGGGTCGGAAAGAGCGCACGTGATATCGGTTACAACCGGCAGTTACCGCCATTCCACGCTCACACGCACCGGCACTTAAACCATCGTCATCGTGCCCGCCCCCATCTTTGCCGCCCTTGGCTATACTCGTACAGTAGTAAATAGGGAAACTGGCGCAAGGCTGCCTTGGTACAGGACGTAGGCCGTGCGCGTTTGCAGGAAAAACAAAACGAAAACTACAACGAAATCTCGACGCACTCAAAACACAACACCACCACCAGGCTCACATCAGCACGGTGACCGCGACCAACTCGTGACGGCTTGCGACAAAACTAGTCCAACACGTTAGCACACGCTCTGCCCGCCTCCGTAGATGCCTGGCTAGTAGATCTCGGCCACGTATATCTCTCGCAATCGGTGGTGCAACCACACGAGACTGTTGCAGACATACCACTACATAGCAGACGAACACTACAATCTGCAATCAGGGAAGCCTGTAAGCACTCCGCTACTGGTAAGAGAGAGGCACATGAGGCAAGACAGCCTGGTACATGCCGCGGGCCGTATGCGTTCGCAGGAACCAAACGGAAAACAAAAACAAAAAATCCCCGGCGCACTCAAAAACACACCACAAACAACACATCAGCAACACGGCGACTGGGGCCAACTCGAGACAGCATGCGACGAAACAAGTCCCACGCGTTAGGCCGAAAGCTCCTCCGCTTTTGAAGACGACGGTTTTTGTGAAAAAACGATCCCGTACAACTCTCGAAACTCAGCTATCATACGCAAAAAACACGACTGTTACAAACCGACAGTACCCGCACACACAGCCTGATCCAATAAGAGACGCCTGTACGCACCCTGGCATAAAGAGGCGGTTTTGCCTATAGGTAGGCAGACAACGGCGTTACACCCGTACGAAGAAGCTTTTGGCCTATAGGTAAAAACCTCATGCTAGGGCAATGGGGCAAGGCTGCCTGATATAAGCCGTAGGCCGTGTGCGTTTGAAGTAAAATAAAAACGAAAAACAAAACAAAACGGAACCTCGCCGCCTTCAAAATCACCCGCCCAGGATGATCACGGCAAAACCGCGACCAACTCGAGACATCTTGCGACGAAACAAGCCACACGCGTTATCCCAGGCTCGTTCGCTTCTGTAGAGTTCCGGTTGTTTGTGGAAATCGGGCACGTACAGCTCTCGCCGTTACCTATAGGTAAAAACGGCCTCCTTACTACCAGTATATAGCAGTCAGATAGGGAGAGAAGGCGAGGCGGCCTCATACTTGCAGCAGGCCGCGTGCGTTCGAAGAAAAACACAGGAAAATCTGAACACGAAATCCCGCTGCCTTCAAAACACGCCACCAAAACCACATGGATCACGGCAGCAGCCGCGAGTAATTCGAGACCGACCGCTTGTGACGAAATCGGCCACGCGTACAGCTCTCTCGCGGATAGACAGCACACAACAAACAGCCAGACAGAAAAAGACAAATTTCACAATGGATGCCTGTACGCACTCCTGGCATGAAGAGGTGTGCAAAACCAAAACGTCACCATTACAAATAACGGCGTCGGTTGCTCCGCTCCCTCGGCCCTTGCGTCGTTATTGAAAAACAAAACGGCCTCATAAAAACGGCTCCATCTTAGCAGATACTTAGCTAAACATAGCGGCTAGCGCAGTAGCTGCGGCGGCGGCGGCGATTGACCAGCCGTAACGGCCGTCTCTTCCGGGGGCAAGAAGGGACGAAGCACCGCTCACGTCACCCGACGCCGAACAGGTGGATGTCATGTACGCCCCCTCGTCAAACATCGAAGCCATGCAGCCAGATCCTCCGGACTGGGCCATCAGCACATCGCCGGAGCATGTGGTGTCCGATCCGTCGTACATGACATATCCTACCTCACCGTCGACGCAGCGGAGCGCTGCATTCAAAGAGGAAACCACAGAAGAGGAAGGAGAAGAAGAAGAAGAAGAAGACGACGAAGACGAAGGAGAAGAGGAAGAAGCAGGCGAGGAAGGAGAAAAAGACGAAGAAGAAGAAGCTGGAAGGGAGCCGCAGGCCCCGGCCCCGAGTAGCTCGAACAAGTATGTCTCGTTGTACTGGCTGGTTACGCCGTTGGCTGTGCTGCAGTCCGCGTTCGAGTAGAAGGTTACGTCCACCACCCAGTCGGTTAGAATTTTCCAGTCGGAGTCTGTGCAGCAGCGGGGGGGGGGGGGGGGCACCAGCAGCAGCAGCAGCAGCAGCAGCAGCAGTCTCAGGCGTTGCATGTGCTGGGGGCGCGCGAATTACGTATACTTATCATCCTGTTGTTATCTGAATGCGGAGCGCGTAGTATTACAGGGTCGTGCCAATTACACCGAAGAGCACTCGCTCTTCCCGCATTGCGTGTTTCGCACTACTGTAGTACAACCTAGGACAATGATGGTTATTATGGTTATGATGATGGTGATGATGACGATTGACGATGATGACGATGATGATGACGATGATGAGGATGATGATGATGAGGATGATGATGATGATGATGATGATCACGGTAATGATACTGATGATAATGATGATGATATGACTAATGATATTATCACACTATTAGCTATTTTCCCTAACGTCGTGCTTGTGGTCACAAAACAGGCTCAATCGATGGTCACTACGAACCTATTTCTACGCACTCGCAGCGTAAACGCACGTGCTTGGCATGCGTGTCAGTGTCGAAACCCAGGGCATATATATATCACTGTCCACTATCAACCACCGCGTACGTGGCACTCGGCTGCGCTTGATATGCAGGGCGTCATTTGCTATATCATTTAGCGGAACGCGACTTATAACACAGCACCAGGTACCAGGTACCTGGTACGGAGTATTGGTATACCTTCATCGCGTTCTGGTTTAGAGTGCTTCGCCTCGACGAGCCTAAACGCCCGGGTACCACGTATGTCGTACACAAATAAGAGACCATGTGTACGGAGGCGCCCTTGTTTGTTCCTGGGGGGGGGGATGTGACACATACAGTCGTACAGTATACATACTATCCCAGTAATGTTTTTAATAGCAGAAATTGCTCGTACGAGTAGGATGCACACGCACACAGGTTAATTGGATATTATCCTTGCATTCTCCCTTTGACCCTCAACTACTGTACGTGTCTGGGAGTTTCTTACTCATACCACGGTCTGGTGGTGCTGATATATATATATACATATATATATATATATCCATTTGATATATGGAAATGTGCAACCCTTGTTCGCTTATTCCAAGCATATTATCCACATAATCAAGGGTAACTTCAATCCAATAGTGCCGGTGACCAGGAAATAAACCATCAGTTAGTTGTCTTTACGTGGACGGCTGATGTTAGGCTCTTTTCATCAATAAAGATTGGTGAGATCTCTCGCCTTCCAATCGAAAGGTTCTAAAAAGGATATGTTCGGGAGGGCACACCGGTACCCACAGGGTATGTTTGGTCGGCATACCAAACTTAAAGTGTCGGGTACCGGTATGGAGGTCATACCGAACTTACCGAAGTGTCGGGTACGGGTATTGAATGCGTACCGAACCATACCGGAGTGTTCGGCAGGAATTGAGGCCGTGCAAAACAAGTACCTGCACTTCGGGTACTGAGGTCGAGGGTATAATCGGATACCCCCGAGACACCTGGTATCGAATTAATACCGAACTTACTTCTCGGGTACCGATATGGAGTTCGTACCAAATCTCAACATTGACGCCGTACCGAACACTTTTTGGTAGGGTACTTACCGAGTCAGTACCCCCGGTATACTTCGGTACGTACCCTACCGAACATGCCCTGACAAAATGTACTGGTGTACGACGTTCAACCGTCGCCGGGCCCAACCCAAGCGAGGGTGGAATCAATAGCCGATCGCTACAACCATCACTATTGTCCCTGCACTACAGCATACTCGTATAGTATCATGTCTTATGTTTCGTGTACCAAGTTGCTATTTTTCGTGTGTTAAGTTGCAGTTATACGTTTTGAGACACCCTGCGCGGTACGATTTTCTCCAAGTCGGACCAGCCTAAACTACACACCGGTATTCTGCAGACTTGGTATCCGGTCCCTGGTGTATAGCATGAGGATTTTCCGCTGATTTCGTGCCGCGGTCCACCCAATAACGGGGGCATTGAGCTCCATGGGCCCACATGTATCTGCCGCGCGTACACCCCCTGGCACTGACCGTACTGTCGTTGAACGAGTTTGTTTTTTTTCGTGCCTCACCTTCCATGCAGCGAGAAGTTTCGCTGTCGCTGCACGAGTTGTTCGTGCGCTGGTCAGACGAGACTGCGTCCCCGCTGCAAGAGTCGCCCGCGTAATAGCTCACGGTCGCCTCACTGTCGGTGCAGTCGAACATGCTGGACGAGTACTGATCACTGACGCCCGTGAGATTAGTGCATGCACCGTAATCCACGAATCCCACGCTGAGAAACCCAGTTCGAGCTTCGCAAGCGCAGAACAGCACGGGGGAAAGCGATGGGGTCAGAAATGTGCATATCCACAGACAGACAGACGATTGCTATCATACGGTATGTAGAGAAGTTGCACGATGTTCGTTTCTGAGGGTCCTCGCTTGAGGAGATCTATGCTAAACAAAATGCTAAGTCAAAACGGATTTTGGAGGAAAACGAATACGTTGTTTCAACTCGCCGAACTCCCACCCAGTGCCAGACCCCTGCCCGCCCACACCCACGAGCATAGAGCCCCGTACTAGTTGGTACTCTTCCTTTCTATCTCAACCCTTCCCAGCCTCCTCTGCACATACTTCCAGTGCAACCACTCACTGCAGCCTCCCAACATGATGACCCTATTCCCCATCCCCTATCAATCACGCCAACGATTCCGTACCTCTCCACAAACTCCAGATTTCCTTCGTTCAATCTTCCACGTACGTACGTATTGCCAGATGAGCAATCCCACCTTTGGCCTAGCGAAGTATTTCGATGAACAAAACATTTTGCAACGTAATTCATGCAAGACTGAAATTTCCGACGATTTTTTTGTAGGGTTAAGAAGCCCCGCCGTTCAGAAAACATTTCAGCCAAATAAGCCAAAAAAAGGTATACCTTCACCTCCATCGTAGCACGCGTCCACAAACTCTAACCTCTATGATAGTATCGTAGCAGAGATAGATGTGCATCGTCATGTCAGACACCCAACACACACACGAGTTCCACATGCAAATCAATTAAAACAAATCAATACGAACTGCTTGCTGTAATGTGCGTATCGTTTCGGTAACCCGAAAGATTGATACAGGCTGGTTCAAGTATACCCGCGGAAAATTCATTCAGTGGCCAATGTCCACGCCGTTTTTTGGAGATAGACCCTGAAATTTGGCACACGTGTTTTATGCGCCCTACCCGAGACTTACAACGGATGGTTTTTTTTTCTTCTTTTTTTTTTTCGTCGGGTATTGTTTGTTTTGTAATTCTTTGGGAAATTTGGGTCTTAGGAGATCCAAAATTTCCGGCGAAAAAAACAAACAAAAAACGCATTCGTAAAAGTCTCGTGTAGGGCGCATAAAACACGTGTACCAAATTTCAGGGTCTATCTCCAAAAAACGGCGTGGACATTTGGACTTTTGTGCGGTAAAAGTTCAAAAATAGACGTTAGCTCGTATTTACTTAGTTTCAGTATATAGTCGATTTTGGGCGGTAAATATGACTTAATATGATCATACGCAGTCAGATCTTCGAATATTTGCGTGCAACTTTGTACAAACATGCCTTGGACCACCTGGAAGCGGCTTGTTCAGAAAACCAAAATGGGGGAAAACATGTTTTCCTACGGAAACGCCTGACTATTATTATTATTATTATTATGCTTGCCATCCGACAATGTGTAGTGTTGTTCCAAAAAAGACTCAGGGAACAGAAAGTGAGAACTCTCCAGATCAAAAGCGTAACGCCTGACTATTGTTGACCACTTTGAAGGCCTATGATTGGTCGGGCCACATTTTCGGCGGTAGCGCCAGTTCTAGGTCCTTGAACATAAAACTGGCGATGTCACCCTCTTCCACTGTTCATGGCGGTCAGTATAATACCTCATATGTGACTTTGGAGTTGCTATTGCATGCGGCATTCATGACTGACGAAATTTGCGGTGATATGCCTGAACCAGCTCGTATAGGCGCAGAATAAGTAAAATCGGACCGGCAGAGAGAAGCTACCGTCGGTGCGCTCACCACATGGAATGTTAGTATTTATTTCGGGGGGGGGGCATAGTAATCAGGACAAAATACGATCAGGAAAAATACTCGAATATATATATATATTTGTGTATGTTGTGGGTCCTGGTTGCTACCCCCCCCAGTAAGCAGTAGAAATTCTTCCCCTTTCACGAAATTAATTAATCCACACTATCAATAGCTCAAGTCGAGGGTGGTCGAAAAATATTTTTTCGACACCTCACGTCGAATTGTTTAACTTTGAAATTTTGACAGGGGGGGGGGTACCTGAGACCGTCCCCTCCCTCTACGCCTGTACAGTCTATATAAAACTGAACACAGGGGACAGTATAGAGCCGCCCCCCCCCCTGCTTGATATACAAGGCCTTCCATAGTTCTACAATACTACCGGACACCGTCCCCTCCCTCTATTGAACACAGGGGACGGTAGAGAGCCGTCCCCTGGTTGATATAAGGCCTTCCATAGTACTACAATACTACTGGGCGGCTCTGTGACCTATACGAGTAGGCCGCAACTGCGTAGTGACAGCGACTGCAGCAGTAGTGACAGCGACTGCAGCAGTAGTGAGCGGAACAAAGGAGCTATGACCTCGCTCGAAGGTGGATCAGAAGGTCCCGAAGAGTCCTGTGATCGGCAGGCTTGGCATGGAATGTCGAGTGCGTTCTTTTCTGGCTTCGGCACATTGTATTCGGTCGACAAGCTTGGTCGGATCAACATGCAGGTTCCTTCCTTCTTAGCAGATAGATCGATAGACCCCAGGTAGGTGTCTTCGACACCTGTGTATACCCTTGCAACGATAATCGATCAGGGAAACCAACTGCTGACCCTGCCTGGTGTCATTGGCAGCTTGCCTTCCCACACAAATCCCACATGCTTCTGTACACACGTCGTGTACGTCACTGTCGGCGACATCGCGAACAGTGTTCGACACTCACATATTACATCGTGGCAAAGAAGAACAAGCATTGAAGGTAAAATATGTCGCACGAGGGATGTATGTGTGGTGTCATGTTACGGTATTTCATTCGATGTGAGGGTTTGCGCCTCTCCGGTACTCTGTCACACAAATCACATATGATACGTACACCGATACACGCTGGATACACTGAAAAAAAAAATGTTGTTAAAAAAATAATGTCGAGCCCTCCGGGGGGGGGGGGGGGGGGGGGGGGGGGGGGGGGGGGGGGGTTAGGTGTATGATATCCAAATCCCCGGCCGCCTCCGCTCAAGTAGTTAATTATTTAATTCCAACCACCCCCATCCACACTATTAATTATTAATAGCTACATATTTCCTGGTACCAGGTACCAGGCGTATATATATTCTTACGCACTCACGAAATAGAATTGCCGCATAAGGCACCGTATCACGCCAGATGAGCTCTCGACAACACATGAACAGGGAAAGCAAACACAGAGTATGGTGTGTACCTATATTAGTTTCCCTCTTTCGCAAAATGAATTAATTATAACCCCCCACACCACGAACAACCTACCTTACATCAAGTGCATAGCCGCAGCAAGAATGCTTGGGGCCACGGCACTCAAGCATAGGACTTCAAGAGCTAAGCCTGCGTGGCCCGGCCGCAAGCCAGAGAACCACGAAACATATGCCTTTAAAGACCCATCTTTGTGGGGCATTTCGTGTGCATCGAAGGTTGAAATTAATTAATTCGCCCTCCGTCGTCACTCAGGTCATTAATTTAGGTATTCCATCAACCCCTTCCCCCGGGATTTCGACATGTGTGGGCTAAAATATTATCGCAAAGCACGTGTGGGGAGGAGAAGAGCCTACTTAGTGACCCCGGATCTGAGTTACGACTAATAAAGAGGGAGAGAGAAAAGAAGGGCGACGATATAGTAAATGGAATGGACGAAAAACAAACTCCCCCTATATTTTCCGCACACACCTATTTTGAAGGCCTAACGAACTGACAACGACACGGCGACTAATAGCCAGCCAACGCACAGACAGTCCTACAACATACGGAGATATTGTTATTTTCTTTGCCATCCGACAATGTGCAGCATGGGCTTCAACGTTGATCACTCGTAACACAATAATATTGTTTTTTGTACGAGTATGCTGGGATCAGGATAACACACAAACACTTATCGGATGAAACGCAGAGCCGTGTCTCCTCAAACCACGCAAGGGGGAAGCACACAACAAAAATATTGAGGGCCATAGAAATATCTCGTCAAGATATTTCCGCATAACATAGACGTGTGCGTCTCTTGACGCATGCAACGGTAGAGGTGGCGGCTTACATGCCTCACCCTAAACCTGATTTTGGAGGAACTTAAGAATGCTACCCTGGTACGTATTACTAAAATACCCGTTAAACAAGACCATGGCCTACTATATGGACTAAGTGTACAGCGAACAATATTGAATATTTCGACACGAGAATGGAAGTCCGACGATTTTTGGTTAACCCATTCAGAACTGCAAAAAGCATCCCACGCTAATTTCAAGTAAGTTTGTCCCCAAATACGTGGAACCAGTTCTTAACCCTTATAGGCCTGGAGTCCCGTTTTGGGGACAAATTACTTAGAATTAGAGTGGTTTGTCCCCAAAACGGGACTGCAGTTCTAAAAGTGTTAAGGGGGTTAAGGAGCCAAAATCAATCAGAAACGATTTCAGCCAAACAAAAAAAGGTGCAGTACCTCTATCGTATATACGAGCACGCGCCTCTTGGCGTTTTGCGCTCTTCTCGTGGCCGAGAAAACCAGCTTGAAACAAATCGTACGGGGGGGGGGGGGGTTCTTATCACCCCGTGTGATACGGCATACATACCAGCATCGAGTATTTCGGAGGACCGTAGTAAATAGGACCAAATGTTGTCAGTAAAAATAGTTAAATATATAGGTTTTTGTGAGTAATGTGGGTTCTATTTACTACATTAGCCCACCCCGTAATATTATAGTATGTCGTCTGTAGTACATACAGTAGTAACAGTCTAATATCATGACGGGAATGGCACGTTCTGACAGGTAGCATTTCGTTTCTTCGGCCAAGGGCGGGCCTGTGAGTATCTAGTAACCCTCCCCCCCCCCCCGGATTGACTGTCCTCTGTGAGTGTCCTCTATTTTTCTTTAAACAGAAATCAGGAGAAGACAAAAAAAAACACACACACATACAGGAGAAAAGCAGGCAACCTATTTTTCTCGTAAATCCCAGGAAATTTGACAGATGGGCTCTTTTTTCAAGTTTAGGAAAAGGTTAGATTCCTCACGAAACAACATATTTATGCAAAACGGGTACGTACATATACACAGATATACACGCCACACCACACCACACCAGCGTAAAATGATAAACTCAACAAACCCTCTCATGTATACCCAGCAAAGAAAGGTTCTGATATATATATATATCCTGTGGAACTACAGTACATGTCTTTGTGTTGATCGCTTCGTTTGACAAAAAAAAAAAAAAGCGCGAAGCCGCGAGTTTGCAGAATTCAAAATCGATGATGTATACTCCTCCTGTGTACGAGTGACGAGCGGTGTCTGGAAATGAGGAACGCTCTCTGCACGACCAAGGATCGGGACATGCATGCATGCGAGACAAGGGGGGGGGAGGCCCGCGTCCTGCGGGGGTGCGTTCTTACCGATGATGCCGCCGTAGACCGAGGTGCTGTTCAAGTCTTCACAGCCAGCGTCGTTGTATTTTGAATACTCGGTATACAAGGCAGTCCCTGGGCCCGCGAGCAGGAACGCCGACAGCAAAAACAAGGTAGGAGATGACACCATCACCATCGTCGTCATCACCATCGTCGTCGGCGGCGAAACAATAATAATTTGTTGGGTAGTTTGCAGCTGCGGCGTCTGTTCGAACTCGTCGGCTTCCGCTAGCTGCCCGGGCGTCCTCAGCTGTCGGGCGGCGGGGGGGCTGGGCGTTTTTGGTGTTGTGCCGCTGCTGCTGCTGCTGCTGCTGCTCTCTGTTCAAACACGTCGTCGGCTTCCGGCGGCTGACCGTGCGTGCTCAGCTGTCTGTGGCGGGGGCACGGAAGGTTTGGAGATGGGTTATGATTGTGTGTGTGGGGCATAGCAGCAGAGCAGTACACACTTCTTCCTGTCGCCGGGAGATGCTTCCGTCATACTGGTACATCTTATCATGTATCTATCTATGTGTTGTTCCTGTTCATGCATATGATACAAACGAAACGTCACACGCCAGCACCACCAGGTGGAGAACCGAGTCTATTACGTAGCGTTCGGGGGACGGGGAGTCTAAACAGACAGGCCTCCAAGGACAATGTTTTCCGGGCGAAATATCGAGTAGATCAGATAGATGATGAGTGATGGCCCACAGGACCGAATCGTGATTTTGACTTGAACTAAGAAGAGTGTAAGGGATTGCTACTGTATACACTCTTAATGAAACACCCTGGTGGTATGGAATCATACCTAAAAGTAGAAGAGTTGAAAAGCAGAGAAAATTTGGGGCATTCGTTGTTTTTTGCCTGACAGAGCCCAGCAACTAACGAACAACGTGACCGGAAAGTGGTACTATACTGATGGAAGCAGAGCGCCCAGAGGAGTTGCTCTGTACCCTGCTGACCCGGGTGGTATCCAGGGGAGTCACTGAACTATATCCTTAACGAGGAATAAACATATAACACGCGCGAACGACTTATTATAAAATCGAGTAGTAACTACCAGCCCACACCAATACCACAAATAACACATAGAACAAAAATTCTACGCAGCTCGCAAAGTTGAGTATCTACTATTCAATCGGTTGAACTCACAGCTGACGTATTTATAATAATTTTATTTAATAAGCGGGTCCCCCAAAGACGCTTTTGTGTGCAAGCTTTCATGTGTATACCTGTGGTACATAGGAGAGGCGTAATGGGCAACCAATGTATTCGCAAATAATCGTAGCTATCTTATACTCGCTTACGACGTACGTAGTGTTTCAAGTGCAGGTATATATGTACAGTATATACTGTATATACTGTAGTAGTAGAGTATATACCCTTTCTACGGGGGCGTTTTCTGCCGAGCGGCTCGTGGGTTGGGCCTACAACCTGGACCCGCTCCCCGCCGCCGCACCTCTGTGACGTGTGTCGTGGCCTATGGGCTACCGTATACCACACCCCCTCGGACGGATTTCAACGCTGATTTGCTCGACGACCGGTCGAGCGCTAACCCTGAGCGACCCGTCTATATGGAAAGATCTCGACGAGGAGATGCTCCCGAAAGCCGCCTTTTTCGTTGTCTGTGGCCCCCTGGTGATGGATAAGATTGGCTTTGAAATTCACCCCAGGGGGCGTGACATACACTGTCATATACGGTATGCTGATAGTTGGCAGCACGCAGTCAGTGTTGTGTCAGCCCATATAGCATCCAAGGTATGGCTACATACATAATACATACATGCCGGGTATATATGTATTTCTTGCCATCGTTTGTGTTTGTTTTTGTCCACTTTTTCATTTGCCCTCTGCGACAGTGTGTGGCGCGAGAGCCGGCCTCCTCCCCGGTGGCTTGGTGGGGGGTACAGTCCTCGTGCATACAAAAAAAAAAAAAAATCGTGACTAAGCACATATTATATATATAATATGTATATCTCGTACGTTTGGGACTTTTTCTTTGCATAAAAATTGATTTGCGGAGAGCGCGAGAGCGTGAGATACCGTAGCAACATTGGATGGACATAGACGAACAGTGCTAACAATGCCGAACCCTATGCGCGACCAAAACAAATGAAGGCATGTTTCTACCGCGGGGGGGGGGCTGTGACCACGGTTTGTCCAAAATATCGCTGAGGGCAAAACCTCCTACTATGTATATATAGTACGAGTTAAGCTGGGAAAAGTATACCCGGTAAAGGTCGTTCTTATCGAGCAACGTTTCCCGAAAAATTCCAAATAAACGTTTCGCCGCTATTTTTAGGATTTAAAGTACTGTAGTAGTAGTGGTTGAAAAAAAAAGCACACACACAAAACAAAAACAAACAAACGTGAATCGAGTGTCAACAACCAAAAACATGATTCAGAGACACTCCAGGCGACGACAAACAAAAAAAATGAGCATGAAAGGATGTTTCCAACGACCGAATACATATATTATATATATATATATATATCCGTCTATCCCTGCATATCATATACATATACTTCGTACATATGAGTATTGCATTGCCGCAGTGAGACGTGGAAGTGTCGAGGGCTGAAGCTTTTTATTCTTACCCATCGGCCGGAGGATTAAAAAAGAAAGAAAATAGCATTGCCGGATGTCAAGCGCACTAGGCACCACAATGTGCACTGCTGTAAGTATGGTTTTGGGTAGGGGTGCATGACGAAGAGGGTATACAGGAGAGAGAAAAGAAGGGCGAAGATATAATGAATGGGATGGAAGACAAAAAAACAAAGAAAACGTGCTGGGTGTGGGTGGAATCAATTAATTGTTGATAGACTTCGCGCATAGATAGGTTTCCTTGGTTTCCGTGGTTTTCTGCTTTCGGGAATGCTATGAGTGATCAACGTTGAAGCTCATGCTGCACATTGTCGGATGGCAAAGATGATAATAATAATTAATTATTTACTTACTTGAGGTATTCATACTGCGCGCGTTGTCTTCGCAGTACACCGTTATTCCTATCTCGACTACATCATCAGTGGCTCAGTACACCCAGTGTCCGGCCTTAATCCCCTATCCGATACCTGGTATATACATTGTGTCAGTATCGCAATCGAATGAGTAACATTCGCGTTGCTAGTCTCCGGTCTTACGTACAAAATTGCAAGTCTTTGTAGTTCCTCGTTGTCTTTAATGCTGCACAGATGCTCAGAGTACCTTGGAGTAAAGTAAGGGTTCGATACTCCGGGACACTGCTCGTACTCGGAGTATTTCGGATATGAACACTCTCAATACTTCTTGTACTCGGAGTATTTCGGGGTCCGACGCTGCGGGTACTCCTTGTACTCCGAGTATGTGGGGCTTCAGTACTGCTCATACTCCAAGTAAGTACTCCGAGTATTCAGGCCGCCAGCGCTCTAATACTCTTAAGTACTCGGAGTACGAAATGTATTCGATACTCGAAGTATACTGCACAATCGGACTGCATAGGACGGTGCTTTCGTTTTTGAGATCGAAAAATACAAACTACGAGGTCGTTTCCTATGCGGTTCGATTTCGAGCTTTAGTTTGAATTTTTCGATCACAAAAACGAAAGCACCGTCCCATGCAGTCCGATTGTGCAAAATCTGACAGGATTTTTTTCGATTTGAGAATCCGATGACCCAAGTCGTCCGATCTTGGCCGAAAATCCGACGACTTGGGTCATCAGATTTTCTAATCGAAAAATGGCATGGTCTCTAAATTCAAGATGTTATCCACGCAGCAAGCAAGCAGCAGCAGCAGCAGCAGCACAATCGATGAGTTGGATGGTGACACAGCGACGTTGCTTTGCGCCCGACGCCCAGCCGACGATTGGTGCGTCTCTCCGTCGTCAAACTACAGTCGGCTGGCGCGGGCTCGGGCCTAGAGACGAAGCGCACTCCACGCGCGTCTCTCCGTACTCGTAGACGTTACAGCAGCAGCAGTAGCAGCAGCAGCAAGAAGTACAGTCAGTCAACGCTCGGTCGGGTGCTTCGTTGGGTCAAAATACAAAAGACCAAGACAGGTCGACACGCGCGCGCTCGGCGCGTCGCCGCCAGACCAGAGGCAGCCAGCGTGGCTTCGGACGCTTGGGTTCTACGCCCAGTACAGCGCACTCGGCGCGTCTTTTCGCGGCGCCAGACCACAACAACAGCAGTTGGTCTTGCCGAATCTGAAGCTCAAAAATCGAACCGCATAGGAAACGGCCTGTGAGAATCTGACGACTTGGGTCATCTTTCAAATCGAAAAATGGCATGGTCTCTAATTTCAATATGTTATCCACAGCAAGCAAGCAGCAGCAGCAGCAGCAGCAGCAGCAGCACGATCGATGAGTTGGATGGTGACACAGCGACGTTGCTTCGTGCCCGACGCGCAATTATGTACGAGCTACCTCGAGAAATAACTGAAGCGGTGCACACGCCGATTCGATCGGAGGCTGCATGCGTGCGTGCGTGCTGATGTGCTCTGCGTGCGTGCTGCTGTGGTCGGCGTGGCGCACACACCCCACCTCTGATGCCGATACTCGGCTGGCGCGGCCTCGGGCCTAGATACGAAGGGAAGCGCACTCGGCGCGCGCCTCTCCGTACTCGTAGATTTTACAGCAGCAGCAGCAGCACCTGCTGCTGCTGCGACCTGACAAGGCGGTCTAGTGAGGCGTGACATGTACTCATACACGTGGCGAAGCGTGGCATTGTACTCATCGCAGTTCGCAGTTCGCAGATCATCACAACCCCCCCTCCCCCTGTTCAAACAATATTCATAATAGATGTGGAACTCCCAAAGGTCACTCAGTACTCGGCGTGTTTGCGTGCTGATCTGCTCGGTGCGTGCTGCTGTCTTCGGCGTGTTGCACACACCCGACCTCTGTCGCTGATATACTCCGCCGAGACGCATGGTGTGTGCTAGGCTGTCGAGGCGTGCAAAAACTGTCGCAACGCCGCTTCTGTACACCAAGAACGGGCTTTGAGTGTCGAGGGGACAAGGGGGTACCCGTGGTGTGATTTGAGGGGTCACTTTTCTGTCACGCCTATTATCTTGAAAATCGGGCATCACTTTTGGGATTATGCTTTCTGAGTCTCCGGTCCAAGGACCGGAGAATACGTGGTCACTGATTGTGAGAAAAAATCAAACCAAAACCAAAACCAACGCAAATGAATGAATGGGTATAAAGCAAGTGAATTATCAACGTACCGGGTACGAGAACGCAACAACAGCAAAACAAGCAAGCGCAGACCAGAAAAATAGGAACAAAAAGACAATAAATAAATAAACGAAATCCTGAAATGGAACAGAGTAAAAATGACCCTAGGAGACCACAAAGAAGGCTGCTATTAATGGAAGAAGGCATGTACCTGCTCAAGAGGGAACACATATCTGCTGCACGGACGAAGCGACACGAAAAAGAGGAGGAAGGTACTGCAGGCGTAAAATAGCGGTGGTGGGAAACAGGAAACAAAATAAACAAACAACGCTAAATAGCAAGAAGAGAGAGAAGAGCGAAGTAGATAAAGTCGTACTCAACAAGGCGATGGTGGTAACATTGGTCCCTGTCTCTGCTATATACAAAGCCGATCTGAGGAGCTTTCCGCAGACCCTCTGTCGTCTCCTTCCTGCTCTCGTCAATAGCGGTGCCAAGCGTCACAGCAGCAGTGTTGTCGCTGTCGCACTGCTACTGCTGTGGTGTGGATTTATTATTTTAACGAATAGACGGACACGATGATACCACTATTTCGCAAAATATAGAGACCGTTCGTACATGAATATTCAATATAATAATCGGTGCTTATGTTTTGGGACAGATTGATTGGTACCGGTATATGTGTATCGTGTGCCTCCGGGGTTGAGGTGGAAACGAGTTGAATCACACTACGAGTACGTACGACGAGTGCGTACAATATTAGGGCCGTTCTTATCGAGCAGCTATTTTTCAAAATTTCAAAAAGTTTGGAAATTTAACTAAAGGTGGAAGATTGAACAGAGGAAATCTGGAGTTTGTGGAGAGGTACTGAATCGTTGGCGTGATTGATAGGGGATGGGGAATAGGGTCATCATGTTGGGAGGTTGCAGTGAGTGTGCACTGGAAGTGCGGAGGAGGCTGGGAAGGATTGAGATAGAAAGGAAGAGTACCAACTACTGTAGTACGGGGCTCTACTCGTGGGTGTGTTCGAGCAGGAGTCCGGCACTGGGTGGGAGTTCGGCGAGTTGAAACAAGGCTTCGCATTCCAATATTCCAAAAAAATGGAATTTTGTTTTGGAAAACGTGGAAATGCAAAAACAATAATGAGCGAAACAAATACTGAAAATTTTGGGAAATAATGGTTGCGATAAGAATGGCCCTTAATAGCGTAAATAAATACTAAATTTAATGTAAATTTCGCCCCAAGCATGTACAGTGGTGGTGGTCCCGCAAGAGGGGTACACATAATATGAATACCTCTGAGCGAACAAAATACCATGCTGGTCCTTTCTGAAAGGCTCCTCTTTACACCCGCCCTCCCACAAGCGACCCCTGCTGTCCAACAATGTATGTATATGAAGTGTGGAATTATACTCACTCGTCCGCGTATATACGAATTGCTTTTCTTCTTCTTTTTACAGCTGCAGTACAGACCATCTACTGTAGTACGGGGCTCTACTCGTGGTGTTGACGAGCAAGGGTTCGGCACTGGGTGGATGGTCGGGCAGTTGAAAGAAGAAGGGGGGTTCAGCGGGAAAAGGAAATGAGGCATCATGCGAGTGCGTAAGAAGCGGCAGCAGCGTGATATTATATCTTCCTAAGGCAGCTATTTAGGCACTCTGATTGGCTAGAGGTATGTTTTACGCGGCTCAATCAACTTTTAGTCTTTCTCAGCCACAGCATCCCGAGTCACCCTAGAGTCTTTCCAAGCTAAGCATCCACGCCGGCCGAGTCAATCTAGAGTCTTACCAAGCGCAGCATCCCAGCACTGACCACTGGCATAGGGTTCGGGTTCGGGTTCGGGTTAGGGTTCGGGTCGGAGGGTCGGCTTCAGGCGCCAAGCACAAAACCCCCGTAAATATCTACTATCAAGGTTCGTCCACCCCTCCCCTCAGCTGATGGCTGATTGGGCTGGGGCTCATGGAGCCTGCGCGCAGCGAGAGTTGCCCCTCGGCACAACGCCGAGATCCTGCCGCACCCGGGGATGATAGTGTCCCATCCCCGGATCACAAATCCTTCCATAAATCTACAACTACAACCACACGGGAGCAAAGTGGACACCCCCCGGGTCGATACCGCCTCGCAAGGTGTGGAAACCCCACCCTCATCGACTGGTGGCTGATTGGGCTGAGGCTCATGGAGCCAGCGCGCTGCGAGAGTTGACCTTCGGGAAAATGTCGAGGCCCGGCCGCATCCGGTGACGAAAGCGTCCGATCCCCGGATCATAAATCTTCCCATACATCTAAAATTACAACAACACGGGGATGATAATTGACACCCCCCGGATTGATACCGCCTCGCAAGGTGTGGAAACCCCACCCCCATCGGCTGATGGCTGATTGGGCTGGGTCTCATGAAGCCAGCGCGCGGCGATAGTTGTCCCTCGGGAAAACGCCGAGGTCCTGTCGCACCCGGGGACGATAGCGTCCCATCCTCGGGTCATAAATCCTTCCATACATCTGCAATCCCAACAGCACGGGGATGATAATATACACCCCCGGGTCGATAACGCCTCACAAGGTTTGGAAACCCCAACCCCACTCGCTGATGGCTGATTGGGCTGGAGCTCGTGGAGCCAGTACGCGGCAGAGGAGTTGCACACCTCGGCACAACGTCGAGGCCCCGCCGCACCCGGAGATGATAAGGCCTCATCCCCGGATCTTAAATCCTTCCGTACATCTACAAGTCCAACAACCCGGAGAAGAAACTGGACACTCCCGGGGGTCGATAGCGGCCTGCACGATGGTTGTTACAGTTCCGTTCAGAGGGGTACATCACAGCATAAGTGTGCTACTACTAGGTACTACATACTACTATTGGGATTGCAGGGCTAGCGCCACGGGCGGGGCTGTGGCCGTATCGCTAGTATATATGAAATCGGCGAGACTCGAACTCGCGACTCTTCCTCCGTGTGGTTGTAAGCACGACAGCAATAACCACTATCACTACGAGTATCACTATCAATATGACTATATTACGTAACTCGCGACCCTTCCTTGGTGAACTAACCCCCCAATGTGTGTTGTGTTGTTGTCTTCACATTAAACCCGTTATTTCTACTCAACCACGTCAGTACAGCCAGTGCCTGTCCTGGTTCCCAATCCTAGAGAGATACAAATTATGTGGTCACAGACTGTGAAACAGAGAAAAACCAAAACAAAATAAAACGCAAATCAATGGGTAAAGCAAGTGAGATGCTTAACGTACTGGGTACGAGAACACAACGACAGCAGCCGAACCAAAAAATAAAAACAAAAAGACAAATAAAAACGAATTCTGAAATGGTACATAATACAAATGACGCAAATGACGCAGGGAGACAGAAGCGCCCCTAGAAGAAAAACACACGTGCCCAAGAGGAACAGATAACTGCTGCACGGGCGAGGCAACATGAAAAAAGAGGAAGACACCGGCATAGCGTGGAAACAAAGGTAGAAACAAGGCACAAAAGCAAGACAGAAGACACGAGAGAGGAAAAGAGAAAAATCGTTCTCAAGGCAAGCTCAAGGCGATGGTAATAACAAGTTCCCGTCTCTGCTATAAAAACCGATACGGGGACCAGGTCACACCTTCTGCCATCTCATTCCCACTCTAAAAACAAAAAACTGCGTCAAAAGCCGGTACTACCTCTGCCGCGCCCCTCCCAGTGAACAAATCAACAGGAAACAAATAATAGAATTCAAGGGCTAGTCGAGCCGATACCTTGCCGCACGATCTACCATTTCGTTTCTGCATTCGTCGACAGCTGTAGTATCAGTACGGTCGCCCCTGCCCCCCCCACCCCTCTCCTTGTCGCCTCTCTTGGCGTCCTCAGCTGCATGCCGTAGCCAGCTCTTCTCCGCTTCGGCCCTGTGCCACCTCGCCATGAAATGGTCCGCCGCCTCGCCGACCCCCCGATACAACACCCCCCTCTTCTTAGCCGCCCTCGGCCATAGTACCGTCTCTGCTCCGAACAGTAAAGGGGAGCTTTCTGTGCAGCCCTCTGTCGCTCGAAAAGCCCTGAGCTCATCTGCTAGACATTGTGCCCAGTTCGTTTCTGGTCGGCCCGGTCCCGGGTTCGTCCCACCGGCGATCGTCCCAAACATCACCCGCCTGGTCAGCCGCTCATTGGTCGTGCGCTGTACGCCCCCCGCAAAGAGGAGGCGTCGTTTGCGGATAGTCGTCTCAACGCTCTCGCATTGTGCCTTCTTGAGAGCCTTGGCGTACGACATGAGATGGTCGGTGCGTTGTCGGCGCTGGAAACCAATGAGCCGTAGGAGGAATTTGTGGTGTGCCGTTCGGAGCTCAGCGAAGTGCTCCTGGCCAAGGGTCCACGTCACACACCCGTACAGCAGTGTCTCCATCACCTCGGCCTTTAGCATGCGCACCTTTAGAGTGAACGGGGCATCCTCCATATCGTACAGCTCCCGCTTGAACCGATTGTAGCATGCCCATGCGAGTCGGATGCGTCGTTTGATCTCTGGCATAATGTCCGCGCTTGCGACGACAAGACCACCAAGGTACAAAAACTGCATCGTCTGTTTATACCTCTGGCCCGCTGCTTCGATGACGAGCGGTGAGGTCCGGAGTGCTTGGTTTGGTGTCCGCAGCAGCATAGTCTCCGTTTTCTTTTCGGATACGGTGAGACCAGCTGCTTCGAAAACGGTCACAATAGCGATCATCATCTTCGCAAGCCCTTCCGCCGATTTAGACACAATCCCTGCATCGTCGGCGTACAGCATACCCCATATTTCTCTCCGTACACGTGCTAGTGTGTCCTCCCTCACTTTGTCCCCCCCGAGGTCCTCCTCGAGGTGAACCAGGTCCCAGGATTTCGTTTTATTTTCGGCACCTTCACGTTGCGGTTCGCTCACATGTATTTCATATTTATTTGTACCCGCTTGCTGTAGCGCATCGTAGCCTTTTCTTCTCGTATGGCACATTTGTCTCACGCGTGAGGCGTTGAACCTCACTACGAGATGTGGGGAAGATTTATGTCCTCATTTTGATTTACTTGCTTCGAATAGCCGTACCTTCGACCCCCCTTTCCGATATATGGGATGATACGATCATCATCCTTCGATCGTTGTGTGATCTGCATCTGCGACTATTCAGGGTGGGCTAATGTGATGGTATCACGTAGCTATGAGGAGATGCAATACGTATTACTGCGAGTAGACAGACAAATACGTACGAGTATGAGATCACGTGACGTGCTAGTAACGGAAACGTTTCCGTAGATCGTACATGTATGAAGATACATGGAGTGGGATCAGCCTGGTACTTAGCTGAGCCCTACCTTCGCACTCCGTTCTCGTACCCTATCGAGCTCTACCATGAGATAAGCAACAAGAAGAAATTTACCAAAGGAGAAGCGTGCCATGGCCAGCTTCGACATCCCTGTGTCCCCACTCTTAATGGGCCTCTCCTTCACATATGGCGTCGACGGCAGGACTACCCACTATTAATAGGTTACAGACTAATTGAGGAATAATTTGAAAGAACAATAAATTATTCTGTAGGCTATATAGCTGCCACAGCTATTCATATTAATACCACAGGTACCAGATACAGCAGTAGTAGCAGGTGAGGTGTATAACAACCAAAGTATGGGTCGCGAGTTCGAACTCGCAGATTTCATATAATATGTTTTTGTTCTTTTCGAGCGGTGACTTTCCGTATATGACGTATATGCACACCATAATAATACTGGTACGTATCATACGTATTACGTGTGGGTTGTGCTGTCGTGCTGTTGTGTTGTTGTGCTGTATACGGTACCACACAGACCAAAGGAAGGGTCGCGAGTTCGACTCTCGCCGGTTTCACAAATTAGTTGTAATTTTCGATCGTGCGTGCTAGAGACATTATGAATGGTGACTTTGTTGCCGGGCAGCAGGCAGCAGTGCTATATAACCGCAAGTGAGAGAAGATTCTCGCCGATTTCGTGTATTAAATACTACTGTAGTACATCACGAAGCCCACACGAACAATACACATAACATATAGAACAAACATTCTACGCAGCTCGCAAAGTTGAGTATCTTCCATTCAATCGGTTGTAATCACAGCTGACGTGTTTATAATACGTCAGCTGTGAGTTCAACCGATATAAAATGGTCACACACAATTGTACGTCACATCTGTGAGTACGACCAATTGAATGGTTTAAGCTCAAGTTTCCAAGCTGCGTGATACGTTATGTTTATATATGTGACAATGTGACAATACATTCCGTTTTATTTACATACCAGTACATACCGGGTACGTATGTATGTATGCAAATAAGATGATAACTTGGTATTCCGTAAGCCATAGTATACGTCAGTATACATATAGGCTATATTATATACGTACGTACTACAGTAACTGTAGCGGGATTTCCTTTCTCCACCACACATATAATATGTATATAATATGTTCATACATTTCATGAGGTTGGACCAGGGAACAAAATAGGTCGGAGGCACATACATGTTATTATGCTGCACGCAACACGCGCAGTCGGAGGCCCCAGGGGGCTGCTAGCGGCCGCTTCGCACGTGTAGGGGCCACCGGAGGCTATGCGACATTGCGATATAAGCAGCGCGTGAAAACCTCGTCCAAGTTGTTTTTTTGTCGGCTTTCTTGAGAAAAATTTGACCCAGAACAATCTTCTTAGGAGTATACAGCCACTACTTACTGTACGAACGTACCTGGTATTATGCTTCCCCCCGGCTTTCTGGAAAGGACAGACCCGTACGAACAAACTGCGAGGCAAAAAACAGACCCCAAACTTGTGCTCACCAGTTTTGGCGAAAATTGTTAAAACTATATATATATATGCGTTGCGCTCATCGTGGTTGCTCGGGTTATGTGCGCCAGTACAACAGTTTAGCGTACGTAGCACCTATATTTTCCCCACAGGGTTGAATCCCTCCAAAATGGCCGATATTTTTTGTGCTATGTACGTACATAAGTACCCTGGTAGACTATGATATTGGGAAGGGGGAGATAACTGCCGACAAGTAGACTTCGTCAGGACGCGGGGCAGTTACTGCTGTATAAAAGGTACTCTTAGCCAACAATGAACAGCCATCAAACAGCACCCGCGGGTCACAGTACCCACGGGTCGACGTTTACTACTACAGTAATTAGCAATCTGTGGCACCATATATACTCCGATACTCTACTTCTACGTAAGAAAGCCAATCGGTTCCTCTCCCGCCTTTATACTACTGTTGCAACTTTGTACAGATAGATATGATCGGATACGAGGCATTCTTCGCGTGCACCAATCTGGCGGATCTAAACCTGTCCCCCTCGTACGGCGACGCGGCTGAGTCTATCGAAATATCCAACAACACATACACGCCACCTCCGAGACGGCGGTCCTACTACTCGCTGCATCACTGAAGGCGAGGGACACATCCCGCCGTAAATATATACCAGGTACCAGGTACCTGGTACATGGAAAAGGCAACGGGGATGTATATAGCATGTTTTCGTCTGGGCTACGTATGTAGTATGTATACCAGTAAACAACCAGACATTTTCAATGTGTAGAACCACACCGCGGTGAGTTTTGTTTCTTTTATTTTCGATATCAAGCGGTGCCGTTCGGTGCGGCTTGTGGTTCTCGGGAGGCGTGCGGTGTGGTGCGGTGCGGTGCGGTGCGATACGGTGCGGGTTTCACCGCTTTCAGATAATTCGGCACTGTCTGTGGACGGGCGGCTCAATCGTTCCTTGACCACGTCTTGATACGTTTGCCGGTCTGCTATTCACCTGCAGTGTACCTGGTACATGTGCACGATGTCTCCCTGTCAACTGCCTTTCCGTTTTGATAGGGTGTGCTTCGTGCGTCCCGTTCCTATTATTAGTGTTTTCGATATATGGCATGTTCATGTTTGTCCCGTCGTCGTGCGTATGCGTTTGCCCACCGTTTGCCCTCTCCGCGACGTGCCTTTGCTGACCCCCGTAACACTGAAAATTGTAATGTAATATATACGATCTGTTTCGGTCGTTCTTGATCACGAACGAGTATTCCAGTCTCCCGATATACACATATCATACGTACGTACGGACGTAAGTATGGTTGACAAGCTTTCCGTCTATCACGCTGCTAGCATCCCCTGCCACGTCGCCCATGATCAGTTTTGCCCCCCCCCCCTTTCCTCTGTCATTCCTTCGTGTCTCCACAACCCTTCGAACACCACCATGCGAGGCAACCCTCCGTTTTTGTTCGAGATGCCCACGAACCCTTTGATGTGTACTATTGGGGTTATGGACTGGGTGACGTTGAAGAAGGAGGGGGGGGGGGTCACATTTTTTTCCTGTGCTGTAAATCCCCCCTTAGGAGTAGGAACGGTGCTCCGTCTCGAAAGGGATGCGTGGTCAATGGTCAAATGTCTAAAGCAAGCAACAAATGAGTACCCTCCCCCCCCCCACCCCATACCAGGAAATATAACGTATTTACACGGCCCAATGGACTTCGCGAAAACGCTGAAACCCTGATTTTGTGTAGGGGACCTGGACCTGCCAAAAAGAAGAAGGAGGTATACCAGCAGCCGGGAGGGGGGGGAGGCAGATGCACAGATGTGCCCCTGTGGCAAAGCAGTACATAGAGAGTAGAATTAACATAGTGGGAGAATGTGAAATGTGCAAGGAGGAACGGGATTGGTTAGAAGAGGAAATAAGGAAAATAGACGAATGTGACATGGAGAAGTTTGGGCACACTATATGGTAGTGAGAAAAACGATCGCTATCTTAGGAGATACGTAGATGGTGGCCACAGGCGGCGAAGCAAGAAGGGGATAGGATTAGCATATACATGTCTTATTCGTAATATATGGAAACAACGTAATGAGAGCCCAAATGTTGGAGGTGTTCTACTAAGAGTAGCAACGTGTTGCTCCGTCTCGAAAGGGATGCGTGGTCAACGGTCAAATTACTAAGGCAAGCAATACAAATTACAGTAGTACGCCCCCATACCCCCTCCGTACATACCCGTGTAGGTTTGATCTGACACCCCCTTTATTATTGTGTACATCTATTGTATCTTCACTCCGACAATGTCCGTCGTGAATAAATGTCGCTTTCGCATAGCAAGCAGAGATAATGTTTTTTTTTAACACAAATTGCAATCAAAGGCGCTACTACTCTAAGCATGCTACGTACCTACTCCAAGCATTTCGTTCAAAGTAAGCTTCCCGGTTTCACTGTTCCACATAAGAGCGTCTTACTTTTCTCCCGTCTTTTATATATTTTCGTGCTACCAATTTCCCACTCTCCATGAGTACATACTGTTGTTAACCTGTACCCGACACACTTCACCCGCCACCACCGACCACACACCCCGCCCGTTCACTACACACCTGTACAAAGTGTAACCTGTGGAGCAGAACGAGGTGTACTGTGCGGGTGCACATTCGTAGTAGCCACCAAGGCCGGTTTTTCCGGCCACCTGAATCAGTATTTCTTCCATACAACGTTTTCCTCTTCACAGACAAGGCCGCCACGTTCGCACCCGCACCGAGGGAGATGCTCTGACCCTCCGTCACCATTCGCGCTTACAGCCACCGGGAGTGCTTGTTGCGCACCATTCAACCCACGTCCGCCCCCGCGACGATTGCTCGCCGCAGATTTCAGCGCTGAGAGCTATGTGCGGCACCCTGGTTTCGTTTCAGCCAGAAAATTATCGAACGGGCGAGGATAATCTTCCCAGTTTCATCTCCGTCGCACTCAGCTCCGACGCCGTCGCGTTCGGGGGGTGGGGGGACATTCGTTCCTTTCCTCCTAGCGGAGGAGCAGCTGTGGCGGCGCTGGCGTCGTCGTGGCGGTGTGCAGTTAGGGACATGGACCCTGGCACGCGTGCGTGGTTGAATGCGACTTATCGACCATCACCCTCGCCCGTACGGGCTTTATCCCCTCGCGCCGTCTCTCTTGCATCGTTCGGCTGTAGCTTCGTTTATTTCGTGGCTTCCGCCAACATTGTTTTTCACACCCCTCAACAAGATCAGTGCGCCAGGTATGGTCTTTCCTTTCTGCCGCCCATTTTTTGTGCCGTCGTAACCACTTTTCCCGCGTCGCTTTCGTCCACGCACAAGACGTGGCATGTACGGCGAACGAGGACCCTTTCCAGGAGTGAGTGTAGCAAACCCAACCACGGAAATAACCAACGACGCTTGCAACCTCTGCGTAATCTAAATTTCACATAATAGGGGACGGATATGCCGGGTACAGATACATCGTAATCCCGTGGGGTCCGATGGGTTTCCATGGCGACGCATGCTATGGCAGGGGTGCACCATGTTTTTTTTTCTTCTCAAGGGTGGTAACTTGAGGAGCTCTATAACGCCATCCAAACCTGATTTCGGGGGGAAATAAAAGTGCTACACCCGATGATCGATACCATATGATGGCCTAAGTATCATATGCAATGAACAATGTTGCAACACAAGAACGAAATATCGACGATTGCCCCGTCCTCCATAAACCTTTTCAGCCAAAAACCAGGTACAGTACCTCCATCGTAGCACGCCTTCTGGGCATCCATAAACCTTTTCAGCCAAAAACCGGTACAGCACCTCCATCGTAGCACGCCTTCTGGGCATCCATAAACCTTTTCAGCCAAAAAAAGGTACAGTACCTCTATTGTAGCACGCCTTCTGGGCATCCATAAACCTTTTCAGCCAAAAAACAGTACAGTACCTCCATCGTAGCACGCCTTCTGGGCATCCATAAACCTTTTCAGCCAAAAAACGGTACAGTACCTCCATCGTAGCACGCCTTCTGGGCATCCATAAACATTTTCAGCCAAAAAACGGTACAGTACCTCCATCGTAGCACGCCTTCTGGGCATTCATAAACCTTTTCAGCCAAAAAACGGTACAGTACCTCCATCGTAGAACGCCTTCTGGGCATTCATAAACCTTTTCAGCCAAAAAACGGTACAGTACCTCTATCGTAGCACGCTTCTGCAATTTCATGGGGTTCGATGGAACTCCCCTCCATGGGGCGAGTCGTGGAACTTCCTAGAAATTTTGGGACCTCCAGTTGGACTTCCCGCGACAAACGCTTCTCGTTGAGTGCGCGAAGCACTCCCGATGGGAGCTTCATGGCAATTGACACACGAGTAGTTCCACTGAAGACGCATGCTACGATAGAGGTGCGCCATGTTTTGTCTGAGCTCCTCACTTAAGGGGCGTCATACCTCACCGAAAAAAATGGTTTTGGAGGAAAATAAAAGTGCTGCCGGATGCGAAATCTCATGGCCGAAGTATACTCTGAAACATTAGTCGTCTCAAAAAAGGAAAGTCCGACGAACTTGGGTTAAGGAGCCCGATCGTTCAGAAAATGATTCAGTCATAATAAGGTATACCTCTACCGTAGCACGCGTCTCAAAAACCTAACGCAACCCGTGGAAACCGCTATATATATGGGAACCCATGCTAACGCGTGGCGGTCACGACATCAGTACGACTAGTGTCCCTCCTGGTTGGTTATCCTAGAGATATACAAATTATGGGGTCCCAGACTACGAGACACAAAAAAAAAAACGCAAATTACTACTGTATGTAGTAGTGGAATGTCAACTTACCATGTATACGAGAATACAACAAAACAAGCCAGACCAGAAAGATACAACTAAAAGACAATAATAGAAGAACATATTCCAAGCGCAGTAGAATACGAATGAAGCAAGAAGAAACGACATTCGAGCTGAAGAAGAGCATATGACTACACTGCACGGACGAAGCACCACGAAGAAGAGGACGGTGCCGACCTAGGTACGGCGGGGACGAAAGTATGGAAACAAAGAGAGAAAAAAGAGGCAAAAAGCAGCAACAAGTGAAAATAAATCGAAACTCAAGGCGGTGATAGTAACACGGGTTCCCGTGTCTGCTGCAAAGCCGATCCGGGGACCTTTGTCACACCATCTAGTCTGCCGTCTCCTTCCTACTCTGGTCAATCGCGGTGCCAAGTGTGCTACGGGAGCGATGAATGACGCATTTGGTTTTGACAAACTGGCGCTGAACCTCGGCGTGTACTGTTTGATGAATACCCCGCAAAAAGCAAGAATGGAGATAATAACCTGTTGAGGATCCCCGCCAGTGAGAAATAGTTTGGCCGAAAAAGTGCTACTGGCTGTACTACGAGTAATACTTCTACTGTACGAGTAGCCCGCATCGATTGCTCCAATGACGAATGCTACGATAGAGGTGCACCGTGATTTTTCCGAGCTCCTCACTTGAGGAGCTCCATACTAATAGTAAGTCACCCGAAAAACGATTTTGGAGGAAAGCAAAAGTGCTACCGACCAACAATCCCATGCTCAAGCTGTAGGTATACTATCGAAAATATGGCAACAAAATAACGAAAAAACGACGAATTTGGGTTAAGGAGCCCGACCATTCAGAAAAAAAAAAAACAGCCAAAAGTGCTACCTCTATCGTAGCACCCGTCCAATACTATAATCAAGTGACCGCGTCGATTGCTCTTATACTCAGAAGAATTATAGGTGCTACTCTAACTGTAGAAGGCAAATAGCATGCGTCCGAAGCCTAAGTAAGGAGGGGGGGGGGGTGGGGAGCAGGAGAAACGTTACCATTCCCATCGCATGGCGCCGCCCGCTGGTCCTTCTCCTCTCCCCTCTCGATAACAGGCGGGCGCTATATGTAGCAAACGTTTCGTGGAGAGGAACTTTTTTTTTCTTGTTGAAAGCTGACGCCTGAACCATACACAGTTTTCACAACAATGGCAACCAATCAATGGTAATTCGTAGTCGTACCCCGTAAGGAAGGCGGGTATTCGTTCTATGCTGCACGTATCTTTGGAGTTACATTTGCTTTGCCTTGATGTTGTTTGCGGTTGTTTAGGTGTTGTCTGTCCCACAGTCTGTCACCACATACCTTGTAGCAGGCGCCTCTCCTCCCCGGCTAATCGGTGATACGTGTAAGGGGGGGAGTTGCCGCAACAAAGTTATAGTTGTCAACATTGAGGAGAAGTACTATAAAATCAAGAAATTTGTTTTTTAAGACTTTTTCGAATCCGTGTCCGAGTTTTAGGTGATCCGCCGCATTCTTGGGCAGGTCATCAGCAAGACACTGCGTCCAATGCCATTATACTGCAGGTCGTGCATCGTGCATGTTGTGTGCGATACATAGACAACCGTTGGTAGTTGTGCTGGCGGCATAGCGAGCACACGCGAGACGAACGCTGTCCACCCTCTCGATATTCTGATGCACAGCAGTGCCGCGTGGTTGCCCTTTGTTTCTGTGACTCGAAACTACGGGAAACATACCAGGCATACAGTAGGCCCCGAGGTGCCGTCGGCGGTGACGTAGTGAAGAACGTACACCGGTGTGCAGTACGTACAAAGGCACGGAATAATCAGACATCGCATCACCTACAAAAAATACAAAGTTTATAGTAGTGGGAGTGGCTGCGGTAATAACCACACCTCCCTCGAGAAAAAATACAAAAGCTTGACTTCAAGCAGTCGCTGTGCTGCGTGTTCTCTCCTCGCGTGCATGTGGTGGCAAGGTGACAGTCGAACATCCGCCCGCCGAGAGCCTATCTGGCGAACAAAGCTCAATATCCAAACTAAACCCCGTGAACGATAATGGTACCAGTGTTTGGTACCAGTATTTGATACTGGTACGTACCTGGTATTTATCGCAATGTATCTATCTGCGTACTGTGCCTATGCGTATCTGTGTACGGCGTATCTGAGAGGTTATTTTAATGTTGTGCTTTTGGAAGATTGTATAGGTCGTACGTAGGTTTTTGGAATGTGCGTGCGGATCACTTTGATTTCCCGTTCTGTTTTGTTTTCGGATCACTCGGTCCGGACCGTCCACGCAGAAAGCAAGTGATTTATTTTCGCAACTATCGTTTTCACACTAGGATGAAGGATCAGAACCAAACGGACATTGGGTATACTTATGTCGTTGGGGAGAGAGAACCGTCTAATGTTGGGACGTTGTCATACGGATACACAATCCAAAGTGAAATATCTACATTATTAAATGCTGCTATTCTGTCTGTCTGTGTGTGTCTGTCTGTCTGTCTGTCTGTCTGTCTGTCTGTCTGTCTGTCTGTAATTGAGCAGCGCTATCCAGAGCGGTTCAACCCCACCTTGCCCCATGGGTAGGGAGGCTGGGTGCCACAACCCGCAGAACACTGGGTCCCACGCCGTGCCGAGCCGTGGCCGTGGCGTAATCCCGATGCAGTTCTGGCAGCCATCTAGCCAGCCTACCTGCTGACTTACAATTTTTGAATTACTATTCTGGCAGCTGATTGGTTGCCCAAATCCATGCCAGTGGCTGCTGGCTCTTTCTAGAACATCGGTGCTGAAAAGAGCCACCGAGGTTCCGCCAAACCCGGGGAGGATAGGATCCCATACCCGGATTAGAAACCCCTCCATATCTCAACCACTCAGACCAACCGGGGACAAAAACTAAGTTTTCCCGGGTCGACACTGCCCCGCACGGTATGGAAACCCCACCCCATCAGTTGGTCACTGATT
The DNA here is from genome assembly GCA_008828725.1 of Saccharina japonica. Classification (NCBI taxonomy): domain Eukaryota; class Phaeophyceae; order Laminariales; family Laminariaceae; genus Saccharina; species Saccharina japonica. The sequence goes on from MEHQ01004583.1 coordinate 393,648, forward strand.
GGCTAAGGCTCAGCGAGCCAGCGGCACACGGGGACGATAAATTCCCATCCCCGGATCAGACATCCTTCCATACATCTACAACTCCAACGACCCGGGGGCGCAAACTGACATTCCCCGGGGCGATACCGCCTCGCAAGGTGTGGAAATCCAATACCACGGGAAAATTTACGGTTGCCTTGCCCTCATAGAGCCAGCGTGCGGCGAGAGTTGCCCCTCGGGGATCGTCGAAGTCCCGCCGCACCCGGGGATGATAACGTCCCATCCCCGGGTCATGAATCCTTCCATACATCTACAACTCCGCCAACCCGGCGGGGACGAAAGCCGACATCCCCCGGGTCGATACCGCCCCACAAGGTGTGGAAACCCCACCACCACTGGCTGATTGCTGATTTGGCTGGGGCGCTGGAGTTCATAGAGCCAACACGCAGCGAGGGTTTCCCCTCGGGGCAACAGTGAGATCCCGCCGCACCCGGGAATGATATAATCACATCCCCGGGTCAGAAATCCTTCCATACATCTACAACTCCAACGACCCGGGGATGCAAACGGACATCCCCCGGTTCGATACCGCCTCACAAGGTGTGGAAACCCCAATACCACGGGAATATTTTCGGTTGCCTGGCCCTCATAGAGCCAGCGTGCGGCGGAAGTTGCCCCTCGGGGCAACGTCGAAGTCCGGCCGCATCTGGGGATGATAGCTTCCTATCCCCGGGTCATGAATCCTTCCATAATTTAACAACTACAACAACCCGGGGACGAAAAAAGACATCCCCCCGGTCGATACCGCCCCGCAAATTGCGGAAACCCCACCACCACTGGCTGATTGCTGATTTGGCTGGGGCGCTGAAGTTCATAGAGCCAGCACGAAGCGAGGGTTCGCCCTCAGGGCAACAGCGAGGTCCCGCCGCACCCGGGGATGATATGATCACACCCCCCGGCCAGCAATACTTCCATACATTTACAATTCCAACGACCCGGGGACGCAAACGGACATCCCCCGGGTCGATACCGCCTCACAAGGTATGGAAACCCCATACCACGGGCTATTTTACGGTTGCCTGACCCTCATAGAGCCAGAGTGCGGTGGGAGATGCCCCTCGGGGCAACGTCGAAGTCCCGCCGCACCCGGGGATGATAATGTCTCATCCCCGGGTCATACATCCTTCCACACATATACAACTCCAACAACCCGGGGACGAAAATGTACATCTCCCGGGTCGATACCGCCCCGCAAGGTGTGGAAACCCGACCACCACTGGCTGATTGCTGATTTTGCTGGGGCGCTGGAGTTCATGGAGCCAGCACGCAGTGAGGGTTGCCCCTCGGGGCAACAGCGAGGTCCCGCCGCACGCGGGGATGATATGATCCCATCCCCGGGTCAGAATTCCTTCCATGCATCTACAACTTCAAAGATCCGGGGACATATACGGACACCGCCCGGGTCGATACCGCCTCACAAGGTGTGGAAACCCCAACCCCACGGTTTTGTTTGCGGCTGCCTGGGCCACATAGAGCCAGCGTGCGGCGAGAGTTTCCCCGGGGCAACGTTGAAGTCCCGCCGCACCCGGGGGTGATAAAGTCCCATCCCTGGGTCGTACATCCTTCCATACATCTACAAATCCAACAACCCGGGGACGAAAATGACATTCCCGGGCTCGATACCGCCCCGCAAACCCTACCACCACTGGCTGATCGCTGATTTGGCTGATGCGCTGGAGCCGAGAGATCCAGCACGCAGCGAGGGTTACCCCCCGGGGCAACGGCGAGGTCCCGCCGCTTCAGGGGATGATATGATCCCACCCCCGGGTCATAAGTTCTGCCATACATTTACAACTCCAACGACCCGGGGACGAAGCAAACACCCCCCGGGTCGATACCGCCCCACAAGGTGTGGAACACCCAACCTCCAGGGCTAATTTTCGGTTGCCTGGCCCTCATAGAGCCAACGTGCGGCGAGAGCTTCCCCCCGGGGCAACGTCGAAGCCCCACCGCACCCGGGGATGATAACGTCCCATCCCCGGGTCAGAAACCCTTCCATACATCTACAGCTCCAACCACCCGGGGACGAAAACGGACATGCCCGGGGTCAATACCGCCCCACAAGGTGTGGAAACCTCAACCCCACGTGCTGATTTACGGTTGGCTGTCTCTCATGGAGCCAGCACGCGGCGTGAGTTGCCCCTCCGGGCGACGGCGAGGTCCCACCGCACCCGGGGATGATAACGTCGCATCCCCGGATCAGAAATCTTTGTGGACAACTACAACTCCAATAACCCGGGGACGAAAACAGACACCCCCGGGATCGATACCGCCCCACACGGTGGTTATTATTTTCCGGTTCAGAGTGGTACATCACAGCACACTGTTAAGGCGAGTACTATGGGCAACGCAAAGCTAGCGCCACGGGCGGAGCCGTGGCCGTACCGCTATTAATAATGAAAATACTGTACTTCTCGTACATACATGCATATTTGTGCAATATCTCACTTGTTCAACAGCTACTCGTAGTTTGTCTTGGCAATCGCTCCATGTAACTGCCTCTTGGGTAGGTATTACTGCACAGCGCACATCGTGTCGATTCAAACCTAAGAACTATCCACAGGCATAATATAGGCCAGTCAGAGGTGCAGGCTCGGTTATCGGCTCGGTACCCGAGGGGGCACTGCACTACCGCTGCTAGTACCGAATAAACTCTGGTCCCTACTAGATGTTACAACATGAATGAAGACACCAAAACAATATGACTACACCTGTGGTATTAGCATTCAGTGGTGCAGTAGACCGAACCTGCGAACTTTCAGTAGCAGTAGTACTGCTGTGTTTTGACACGCAAAAATCGCAACAGATAGATGCGATTGTTATCGCAGACAGCTGACGGGCGCTGCTTCGATCCACCCTACACCCCTGTTGCCCGGAACGCTCGTAGTACATATGAGAAGCCGGAAACCGGGTGCTGTGTCTTCAAGGAATGGCGCTACGTACACGTTGACGATGCGCCGGTATCCCGCAGCCCCAACCCAATATGATACACCCATCACGTACAGTAGAAACAGTTGTTTCGCCCATACTATAGCACGTAGTTGAGTGAAACCTACAGTAGTATGGCTGACATGATATGCCGGACGTCTTCAGCCCCGCGCAGCGAGTTCGGACACCACGACGTATAGGAGACGCCCAGGATCACTACCGTCCTATATTTCCACACACTGGTACCTGCCGCTATCGCGCCCGCCACTACGTGCTGCCGTTGACTATTGATATAGCTGCCTAGGCAAATAGAGACGCGAGGACAGTAGCGGCGGTGGCGACTGCGATCGACCAGGCGTAACAACCAGCCCCTCCGGCGAGCAAGGACCACGCACCATTGGAGTCCGCTGTGCAACTTCCTAGAAAATACTGTCTCTCGCCCCACGCCGTTGTCCAACATAATTCCTTTTCGTACTTATTGGCAGATTTGAAATCGACTGAACACGGGGTGTCCGATTCGCCGTACAAGGCGGAACCTAGGTTACCCTCGATGCAGTGGATTCCGAAATTCGAATAATATTCGTCAAGAAATCATGTGCAGGTCGAGCTTTCGTTATTTAGTTCCATGAATTCTGACATGCTGTACTGGGCGGAGTTTCCGGTGGGTGTGGTGCAGTCCCCGTCTTCGTAGAACGTGGCGTCTAGTGTCCAGTCGTTCAGAATGGTCCATTGGGGATCTGTGCAGGGGGAAGCAGCAGCAACAACAGCAGCACACCAAGGATACGCCGCGCATCTGAACGTGGGGTCTGCTGCTACAGTGGGCCCGGAGGGGTCGTAACACACTGAAAAACAACCCTTCGCGCATGTGTGTCACGTCTCAAACCTTGCGCCGACTGGGACCTGTGTCTGCAGTCGGTCAAACGTCAGCTTGGCATGTGCCGCTTGGCATGTGCCCGCGGCCCTGGCTTCCACGATGTTTGCTACGGTATGTAGTACAGTAGAAGCAGCACCTCGTGGTTTTTCTGCGGCTGCCCGCATTGAGGAGGCCTCTGTACTATTACTGTAACACTATTGTACAGCAGTAAGCCTCACCCTGACACCCGATTGTGAGAAGCAAAAAGTAAAATCAAAGCCCGATACGATGCATAATCTCGTGCGGTGTAGCCACACTTTCGGCATGTAAAAAATACCTGGTACCTGGTGTGTTTTTTTAGGGACGCACATCGGGTGCCAAAGTACTTGGTATTGGGTAGTTATTCATTTTGTTTTATTGGGGACCTCCTTTCATCGGTGATAATTGTTGGCCACAAAGAGTAATCCTGGCAATAGCACCGCACCGCACCGCATCGCACTGCACCGCACCGCACCGCACCGCACCGCACCGCACCGCACCGCACCGCACCGCACCGCACCGCACCGCACCGCACCGCACCGCACCGCACCGCACCGCACCGCACCGCACCGCACCGCACCGCACCGCACCGAACTGCACCGAACCGCACCGCACCGCACCGCACCGCACCGCACCGCACCGCACCGCACCGCACCGCACCGCACCGCACCGCACCGCACCGCACCGCACCGCACCGCACCGCACCGCACCGCACCGCACCGCACCGCACCGCACCGCACCGCACCGCACCGCACGGATCCCGAACAACCCAACCGCACCGAACCACACGGTGTAATCTCCAAAATATAACACTGCATGCACCGCACCGCTGTGCCGTTCTACACCGTGGAAAATACCTGGTCGTTTACTGGCATACGTAGTCCAGACGAGAACATGCTACGTACGAAACTCCGCGGACTTACGTGTATATATATATAATCTACCAGGGTGTGCCCTCACCTTCAGTGATGCAGCGAGAAGTAGTACTGTAGAAGTAGCCACTAGCGCACGTGCTGTTAGAAATAGCGACAGACTCGGTCGCGTCACCGCTGCAGGTTTCGCTGTCGTAAAAGCTCACCATCGCCTTGTTGTCGGTGCACTCGTACATGCCGTACAAGTAGGTCAGGTTTAGACCCGCCAGATCAGTGCACGCGCCGAATGCCGCATATCCGATCATATCTATATAATGAAGTGGCACCACGAGGAAAGCAAGAGAGAAATCGGTTGGCTTACGATATACACGTAGGAGTACAGTATCGAAGTATTGCATACGGTGCCACCTTCTATATACTGTTTGATAGCTGTTCATTAATGGGGCGTAGTGTACCTTTTGTGCCTTTTGTACCCTCTGTACCTTTTGTACAGTAACTGTCCCGCATCCTGACGAAGTCTGCTTGTCGCCAGTTATCTCCCTTGTCCCCACTCCCGTATTTCGCACTACCCCTATCTACTCGTGTGCGACATTAAATTGAATATCATATTCTACCAGGGTACGTCCGTAAGTAGTACATAGTAAACGGCCAATTTGCTTTGGGTTCAGCCAAGGGCGCACAAAAAAAACGTTTTCGACACCACACACCCAAGGGCGCACAAAACAAGTTATCCCGCACACCACACTACCCCCCCCCTCCCCGCCCGGAGGGCCGATTTTTTTATTTTTTTTTCCTTTTTGGTGAATTTCTTGGCTTTTCCCCTCTCACCAACTCTCACACAAAAAGGTCTTTCAAGGTACTTGATTAAGAGATAGAACATTGCTTGGATACAACCCCCCACCAAGGTGTGCCTAGACAACAACAACAAAGATCTTAATATTTCAGTCACGAAAACAAGCTATCGTGCTTGATTGAGTCAAATGGCCTGGAAAACACTCCACGACGAGGAACGTAATGATCGCACAAATGTAATCATCGAAGACTGCCAAGATCTTCCTGGCGAACGCTTTGCGTGATCGTTCTGCCCCGCCTACTCTTGCGCACGGGTTCTCCCACGTTCTCGCCCGGTGTCTCGCTACCGTTGCTGCTACTCCCCGCCCGTCCCCTCTTGCTCCCCCCTTCCCCTCCTTCACCCCCTTCCCTTCGTCCCCCCGGCTGTTCGTCTTCGTTCTCATCCTTGCGGTCGTCCTTGTCGTCTTCCTCTTACTCCTCCCCTCCCCCCCC
>MEHQ01004583.1:403724-467247 GCA_008828725.1 Saccharina japonica
GGGGGGGGGGGGAGGTAGTGTGGTGTGCGGGATAACTTTTTTTGTGCGCCCTTGGTTCAGCACAGGGGAAAATATAGGTGTTGCGGGTCTGGTGCACTATTGCTTTTTTTCCGTGAAAATCGCCGGACGTTTTCATGGAATCTTCCACGGCTTCCATATAAGCTTCCACCACTTCCACGGAAGCTTCCATAGAAGTCGTGGAAGCTCCCATAAAAGCCCTGGAAGCTTCCGTGGAAGTGGTGGGAGCTTCCGTGGAAGAGATGGAAGCTTCCATGGCTTCCATGGAAACTTCCACCGTAGAAACTTCCATGCAAGTTTCCCAATTTCCGTGGAAGTTGCCGTTTGAAGAGTCTTTGGCCTCTAGACAGGTTCAACGTGGTTACGCGCTGCGAGCTACACGGTTTTCAGTATCCCATTTGTAATTGGTCCACGTATTGGCAATCGGGATAGGCACACTTTGGGTGGGACGTTGTACCAAGTGCTGGGACCAGGGGGTATATTCATTGAAGCTTCCCTCGCTTCTAAGGAAGCTTCCATCACTTCCACGCAATCTTCCATGGAAGTGGCGGAAGATTCCATGCAAACGGTGGAAGCTTCCATGAAAGCTTACATCCACGTCCACTTACTCCGTGGAAGCTTCCACGAGCCTCCACTCGAAAACCTATGTCCGAAAATATAAGTAATGTTTACATTAAATATTAATGAATAATATGGATTCGTACGATCCTTATACGATCCAACGGTATATCCCCGGTGGAGAAAAAAAGGTGCACGTACGTAGGGGCCGCCTGCGGGAACACGTTCTTACCGTCTGCACCAGGGATGATTTCCGTGGAGATCAAATCTTCGCACCCATCGTCGGTGTACGATTTCGTCTCGAAGAATTGAGCTGTCGCTGTCCCTAGCACAAGAGGCAGCACCGCTGACAGCAGCAAGGAGCTGTGAGACGACATAATGACCGGAAACGGATACGGGTGTATATGTATATATATTTGCGTCTGCCGCTGCTGCTGCTGCTGCTGCTGCTGCTGCTGCTGCTGCTGCTGCTGCTGCTGCTACTGCCCGTGTTGCTGGTGGTGGTGGTGGTGGTGGTGGTGATGATGTCCGTTCCAACACGTCGTTTAGGTGGCTGAGTGCTCGCGCTCAGCTTCCGCGTGGGGGTGGAAAACAAGTTGCTCCTACTCGTATACGTATCCCCGGGACGTGCTTCTTCCGTCATCTCAAGGGTCGTTCCGTTTCATAGATCACAAAGATTCAACGAAACGTCACCATTTTTATACTCTCGTACTGCATGATATATCATATGGTTGTGTATAGCAACCCAGTGCGGTTGTATCTTAAAATAGAGTAACTGCCGTTGGTTGCAATCACGCCGCATTTGTTTGAACAATCAAAGTAGCCAACATGAGAGATGAAATAGTGACCCCGGCAGCTGTACAGTAGTACGTACATGCGTACTGATTTCTAACCGCGGCCGAGGGAACGCTGAAATGCAAATTTGAGAGTATCAACCACACTCACTCAATCAATCGGTCGAACTCACAGCTGCTGTTTGAAACAATCTTATTATATACTCGTACCTCGTAGTCGATTTTGGCGTCGCGTGGATCTGTCCCTTAAAACAAGGTGGACATGCACGAACATACGATACCGTACGTGCAATAGTACGCACGGATATATATATCGGCAAGGATGTAGAATCAGTGCAACGGCAAAGGGGGCGCTGAGCAAGCTGCTGCTGCCGTGTGACAGAGGTCGGGAGATGGCAGTTTTGGGTATCGTCAATCACAACTTTAATAAGGAGATCCCACGCTACACTCGTACCAGGCACGTGCATCAAGTTTAGTTCGCCCTGCGCCACAGGTCTACACCGACCGCCATCTCCTGGTATGTTACCTTCGCAGCGTCTGACTGGCTGGTGGCGATTCCCATTCAATACATTTTGTTATTCTCGCACACCTACTCGTTTCTGGTGCGCTTTTTTGCTGGGTTGACCGTGGGACTTCCCACGGGAATTCCTCCCGTGGGAATCCATGAGGTTATTACTGTCCATCATGGTATCCCGCGGGATACGCCTGGGGTCCCATGAGCATTCACGCGCCAATACCGCGGGAGCCCTTGGTTGGACATGCCGTGAGAACCCATGGGGTCTCATGAGATGCCAATTCCAATCGGAGAAAGGTTTGAAAACGTCAGACAGGTGACGGTCTACTGTACAGCAGTATTTAATCACCAGGTATTGTACTGTACATTGTCTTAAAGTAGATCCTAGAATGTCATTGCAGTTGCGAAGTTAATTGATTTTGGGGGGAAGTCTGGGTCATACCGATCCCGCGACAAGCAACCATATGTGCACAAGATCCCATGTCATACAGACTCCACCAGTCAAGAATCATCATGTAGATCTGCAAATAAATAATATGAATCAAGGATCTATCTGCCCTGGAAGAGAGCTAGATCGTCAAACAGGAATTTATATGAAGGATGTGTGACGTTATGGCCTATTATAATGGAAACGGTTCGCCGAATTTGTCACACGCATATCATACGTACCTATAACCTCTTCCATCTCTTCAGAAAACGAAGCATCCTGCGCGCGCATACAAAATCCTATTACCAGAGCGTGTAAGCTCCAAAAACGGTATTTCAGTACTTCCCGTGGACTCCCGCGGGAACGCGGAGGGTACCATGGAAATCTCCCATGGCGAATACCACGGGTTCGCGTGGGAAGTCATGTGGGAAGTCCAGCGTGGACTCCCGTGAGCCTTAAAATCGTTGGGAAGCCTCACGGGGGTTCCCATAAACATATCCCATAAACATACCATGAGGACTCCCCTATAGGAATCCTCGTGGGATCCCATAGGGTCCGCCCCGCCGGAATTTCAGGGGGACCCCACGACAGTTCCCACCATGAGAATTCCCGTAAGATGCCATGCAACCCTTGCCAGATAGGAGCTCATCGGGTTCCCTCGGCACCCTACTACCAATATGTGTAATTTAAAATACCGTACCGGGCCGAGAGATTTTAAGCTGTACGATATGGGCCGGGCCGGGAATTGTTTTGATAGTGTGATGGGCTGTGGGCCGGGCCGAGTCACGGCCGATGCCATCTATTATGCTACCGTGTGGGGGTGTACGGCGGTGTGCGAGCTGTGTGAGCGTGCGGGTGCAAGGATACGTCGTCAAAGGGTTGTACACTATACGACGGGAGAGTTGTCTCATAAGGCCATCTATGACAGACGTATCGAGCTGAGAACAGAGCGGATGTGATGATGTGCCTCCACCATCGTGGGTGCGATGCTATCTATTATGCTATCGTGTGGGGGTGTACGGCGGCGTGCGAGCTGGGTTGGCGCGGGCGCGGGTAAGGGCGGTGGGGTATACGCATGTCTCGTCAGCAAGCGGGGTACTACGTAGACGTATCTCGTCGCCGAAGTTTATCCATTCGTACACTCAATTCGTCGCCTAATTCTATCGCCTGACAAGGAAATAAACTTCGCGACAAAAGGCTTCAAAAAAAGGTTCTCAGGATTCCTATCGCAGGCAAGGGCGCTTAAAACCGTTCAAGAAAACACGTACGCTTTTCCGTTTAAGGCCGCGATGGGACTCACTCAACCCCCATGCCCAGGTTTCCGGTGCCTCTTCTAATACTCTAGATAGCGTTTCGGTGCGGATAGATACGCCGCAGTACTGCCACGTTGCATTTGAACCTTCGGCTGGTTCGTGTGCCTTTCTTTGCAGAGAGCGAACGTATCAGCTCAGACTACAGTGGTAGCGCTTCATCTACAGCAGCTTGTTGTGGTTATCTCGAGATCGACTGCTGTTCGCAGTTTCTCGACGGAGGTCTACACCTCGGCTTTTGGGTGCTGCTACAGTGGGCGAAATGGGTCGAAATTCGGATGGCGCAAAAAGACACAAAAAAAATCATTTCCTGTCCTCCAACAACTGAACGTTTGCACTCCACTTGCGGACCGCTACAGCTCCTCACAAGCCACTACATACAGTTCTACAGCCCGCAAAGTTAAGTCAAGGTTTTCTAATGGGGCTGTGTTACAGTAGAGGGTGTCAGATGCACCAGACACCAGTCGAAGGCGGCTAGGAACAACTCACGAAGGGTTCTCGTGTGCTCGAAGTTGCCTGTCAGCAAACAACACCACAAAAAGTCGGAACATCGGAGATATGGTATTTTCAAGCGCCGGCGGGGGTGCGGCATCAATGAAAGCACGCTTTCCCCCCATTTCCCCCCCCCCGGTTTCTCCGGTTGTCGTTTGAAATTTAAGCTGACGTACCTGAACAATTACCAGCATAAATGTTTTATACCGCGAGAGGTACTGCTGCAAGCAGCACTTGTTGGGTTCGAAAAAAGGGCAAACCAAATGGGCTAAAAAGCCCCGGATTCTTGATTATTAGGAACATTATGAAACAGAGAAATTACGGATATTATTTGCAAAGCCCTTACTCTACTATATAGAGTTGTTTCTATAGTCTGGAGACCTTGTCACACCATGTGCCATATCCTTCCTACTGCGGCCAATAGCGGTGCCAAATGTCAGCACGGCCGCTGTCGCGACCCCCCCCCCCTCCTAGTGAACAGCTCAACAACAACAAACAAAACTGCTGCAATTCAGGGCTATACTGTAGAAACACACGTTCCTCTTACCGCAAAGAGTGCTGAGCTGACACATGGGTGCTATCATCCTTTTTAAGCGCTTTTTTTTCTCGAAATCGCTAAGGATGTTCTTAAAGTCGAACACTATATTTCCGGAAGGAAGGCTCTCGACCAGACTGTTCCGAAACCACATGTGTTCGGTATTGGCCATCTTCCCGTTCTGGAAAACCCGAGCGTTGAAAAACGTCCGCACCCACCCCAGCGCGAACTCAACGCCCTTCACCGGCACCTTACCACACGAGCTACCATTCCATTTCTGCATTCGCCGACAGCTGTATCAAGACAACTACCCCCACCCCCGCGTTCGCCTTGGCGCCGTTCTTGGCGTCCTCAACTGCGTGGTGCAACCAGCTCCTCTCCGCCTCTCGCCCCTGTGCCACCTCACCGTGAAACAGCCCGCCGCTTCGACGACCTCCCGATACCTCTTCCCGCTTTTATTATCCGCCCTCGGCCATAACTCTGCCGCTAGTCCGAACAGCAAGGGGGGGGGCGCTTTCCGTGGACCCGTCGGTGGCTTGAAACACCCCGAGGTCGTATTCTAGACATTAGGCCCACAGGTATTATCTGGTCGGCCTGGTTCCGGATTATCCCCATCAGTTTTCGTTTCAAACATCATCCGGCGGGTCAGCCGCTCATTCGTCGTCCGCTGCACGGCCCCACCCCGCAAAATGGGGGCGTCGTTTGCGGGCGGGCGGTTGTCTCAACGCTCTCGGGCTGTGCCTTCTTAGGGCCTTCGCGTACGATATGAGGTGGTCGGTGCCTTGTTGACGATGGAAGCCAACTGTCTTACAATACTATTCGTGGTATACCTACTGTACTGTACATATATGGACTTTTGGGATTGTTCGTCGGGTTGGAACTTTAGCCCCTATACTATAATCAAGTGACCACCCTCAGAATAATTAGGTGCTACCCCTAGAAGGCAAATAGCATGCGTCCGAAAGTCGAAGGAGGAGGGGGGGGTGGGGAGCAGGAGAAAAATTAACCTCCCCATCACACGGCCCCGCCCGCTGGCCCTTCTCCTCCCCCCTCTCGATAACAGGCCGGCGCTATATGTGTAGCAAACGTTTCGTGGAGAGGAGCTATTTTTTCTTGTTGATAACCAACGCCTGAACCATGGACAATTTTCACAACAATGGCAACCAATAGTATTTCGTAGTCGTACCCCATGATGAAGCCGGGTATTCGTTATATATACTGCAACGTACTTTTGGCATTCCTTTTGCTCACCTTGGTGGTCATTTTTGCGATTGTTTCGGTTTTCTCTATCCCACAGTCTGGGGCCACATACATACTGTAGTACCAGACATCCCTCTACATTAGGATAAGTAATTAGCACGGACATAGGATGTGTTGATGCCGTTAGGCAGAGAGAACCGTTGGATGTGAAGGCAGCACGCGCATAATCCAAAAGGAAGCTGGATACTGATAATACTGTACTTCTCGTATATGTAACAAAAATAGTCAAAAGTGAAATGTCTCACCTGATCGACAGATACTCGTAGTTTATTGGACAATCGCCCCATTTAACTGCCTCGTGGGCAGCTACCACTGCTCAGCACATAGAATGTCGGTTCGAACAGGAGGTCTATTATCCATAGGCATATTCTAGGTCAGTTTCCCTTTTGTCCGCTGTACCCGACGACTATGTTACAGGAGTGGCTCTACGTCATTTTGACATGTAAACAAAGGAACAGATATATGCGATGGTCGCAGACAGCTGAGAGGCGCTGCTTCGACGCGCGGTATATCCCTGCTGCCCGTAACGCCTGTATGAGAAGCCGGAACCCTTGACTCCGGCCGCGTGCTGCGTCTGCAACGAACGCCGTTACACGATGGAGATGTACCGGCATCCCTCCGCCCCAGCCTGGTATGATGCACCCACCACATACTGTAGAAACATTTCGATTCCCCCATACTAGTCGAATGAAAATTGGCATGTCTGACATGATTTGCTGGACGAGTTCGGCCCCGCGCAGCGAGGTCGAACACCACGACGTATCGGAGACATCCGGGATCACTACACCGTCCCGTATTTCGACACACGGGTACCGTTATCGCGCCCGCCACTACGGGCTACCGCTGACTGTTGATAGCTCCTTAGGCAAATAGAGTCACGAACACCATAGCAGTGGTGGCGACTGCGATCGACCAGCCGTAACAACCAACCCCTCCGGCGAGCAAGGACCATGCCCCATCGATGTCCTCCGTGCAACTTGCTACAAAATACTGCCCCTCGCCAAACACCGAACTCCAACAAAAATCATGCTCGTACTTAGTGGCAGCTATGAAATCGAGCGAGCATGTGGTGTCCGATTCGTCGTAGTCGGCGACACCTAGGTTACCCTCGATGCAGTGGACTCCTAAGTTCGAAGATGATCCGGTAAACCCCTCCCCTAATTCGCAGGCCGCGTTCAAGCCAAGAAGTCCCACTACTTCTGACACGCTGTACTGGGCGGTGTTTCCGCTGAGTGTGGTGCAGTCCTCGTCCTCGTAGAACGTGGCGTCTAGTGTCCACTCGGTCAGTATAGTCCATTGGGGGTCTGTGCAGGGGACAGCAGCAGCAGCGGCAGCAGCAGCGGCAGCAGCAGCGGCAGCAGCAGGGCGCCGATGATGCGTTGCTCGTCGGAAGGCAGATGTTGTTACAGGCGGGGAGAAGGGGCTCTAGCACGCCGAGAATAAGTCCTTCGCGCACGTGTATCATGTCTCAAACGTTGCGCCGACTGATACCCGTTTCTAAAGTAGGCCAAATATGCTTGGCATAATCCGGGGGGCCTTGTTTGCACGACTTTACCTACCGCACCGCACCGCACCGCACCGCACCGCACCGCACCGCACCGCACCGCACCGCACCGCACCGCACCGCACCGCACCACATCGCACCATACCGCACCACACCGCACCGTACCGCACCGCACCGAACCGTACCGCACCGCGCCGCACGGCACCGTACCGCACCGCACCGCACCGCACCGCACCGCACCGCACCGCACCGCACCGCACCGCACCGCACCGCACCGCACCGCACCGCACCGCACCGCACCGCACCGCACCGCACCGCACCGCACCGCACCGCACCGCACCGCACCGCACCGCACCGCACCGCACCGCACCGCACCGCACCGCACCGCACCGCACCGCACCGCACCGCACCGCACCGCACCGCACCGCACCGCACCGCACCGCATCGCACCGCACCGCACCGCACCGCACCGCACCACACCGCACCACACCGCACCACACTGCTATGTACGGTAGGAATATGTAAAGAAGGCGTTTCCTACGTTGCGGGTGGATCTGATCCGGACCTAAAACCGCCGCGCACCGTATTATCGAAAGGTGTAGACCGTATGAAATATCACGGTTTGTACGATGATTCCGAGGCAAAAGTGCAGAAATGATGCAAAGCAATACTCGTTCCACTATGTACCTAAATATAAGCACCATTTGATCATTAAAATCAAACTAAAACGGTTCTATATTTCGGGACAGAGTGGTACACATTGGTAAGGTGCGGCTACGATGTAAGAGTGTTGTACGGTGGTTTGTCTACCACCGTGCACGCTCGAACGCACCGTACCAAACAACTGTTGAACGGATGACCACACCGTGCCGCGCGATTCTTTAAAAATAAAATCCCACCGCACGGCGCAGCGCGCCGTTTGATTTGAAAGCGTGAAAAAAGAACCGCATCGCACCGCATCGCACCGCATCGCACCGCATCGCGCCGCATCGTACCGCATCTCACCGCATCTCACCGCACCGTACCGCACCGCACCGAACCGTACCGCACCGCGCCGCACCGCACCGCACCGCACCGCACCGCACCGCACCGCATCGCACCGCACCGCACCGCACCGCACCGCACCACACCGCACCACACCGCACCACACTGCTATGTACGGTAGGAATATGTAAAGAAGGCGTTTCCTACGTTGCGGGTGGATCTGATCCGGACCTAAAACCGCCGCGCACCGTATTATCGAAAGGTGTAGACCGCATGAAATATCACGGTTTGTACGATGATTCCGAGGCAAAAGTGCAGAAACGATGCAAAGCAATACTCGTTCCACTATGTACCTAAATATAAGCACCATTTGATCATTAAAATCAAACTAAAACGGTTCTATATTTCGGGACAGAGTGGTACACATTGGTAAGGTGCGGCTACGATGTAAGAGTGTTGTACGGTGATTTGTCTACCACCGTGCACGCTCGAACGCACCGTAACAAACAACTGTTGAACGGATGACCGCACCGTGCCGCGCGATTCTTTAAAAATAAAATCCCACCGCACGGCGCAGCGCGCCGTTTGATTTGAAAGCGTGAAAAACGAACCGCATCGCACCGCATCGCACCGCATCGCACCGCATCGCGCCGCATCGTACCGCATCTCACCGCATCTCACCGCATCGCATCGCACCACACCCCACCGTACAGCACGACTCCCGAAAATCGCAAACCGCACCGAATCGCACCATGTGTATCTCGAAAGTTGAAAAACATCGCCGCGAAAAGACCTGGTTGTTTGCTGGCATACATATCCCAGACAAAAACATGCCTTAAAGAATCCGTGTACTTATACTGGTATGTATATCGCGTCCCTCTTTGGTGAAATTAATTGATTACAACCTACCCCCCCTACTACTAACTAGTATGACCCTGGAAAAGGGAACAGAGAAGAAAGAGGAAGCACACGTACGTATATGTACTGTGTTGTATGTTTTCGAGGCAGAACGCTTGACGGGCTCGACATCGAGCGCAACGGGGTCCACGTACTCACACTAACTCCTGACAAAAACAACGGGCAGGGGCGGTAGCCCCGTAGCTTCGAGCGAGCGTGGCCTGCCGACAAATCCCACCGGAGTCGTGCCCACAGCCGCACAGCCAGTTTTGTTTTTCTGTGACCCAATCGGTACGCTCAGCCAGCAAAAAGCTTATTAAATAATAAATACATATACATAACCTCTGCCCAAACGCTTACGGCCTCGCACCGGTTTAATCGCTTCGGGTGTTTGTTTTTGATAAATCCATGACTGGATCTGCCCTCACCTTCGTCGATGCAGCGAGTAGTAACCCTGCCGCTGTCGCCATTGCACGTGCTGTTGGATATCTCGGTAGACTCGCCCGCGTCTCCGTCGCAAGTTTCGCTGTCGTAGTAGCTCGCAGTCGCTTGATTGTCGGTGCACTCGTACATGCCGTAGGAATAGTTCAGGTGTTGGCCCGTCCGAGCAGTGCACGTGCCGAATGCCTCAAACCCAATCGAACCTAACCAATTGAAGGCACCAAAGGAAAGCAGGAGAGGAATCGGTTGGCTTATACTCATAGTGTATACGTAGAAGTAGAGTGTATCGAACTATGTATAGTGCCACACTCTACTATTTCGACCCGCGGGTACTGTTTGATTGTTGTTCGTTGTGTGCGGTGTACCTTTTGTGCCTTGCAGGATACAGTAACTGTCCCACGTCCAAATGAAGCCTGCTTGTCGCCAGATATCTCCCGACTCCCCGCTCTCGTATCTCGCACTACCCCGTATCTACTTGCGTGCGACATTAGCTTGAAACGATGGTGTGCGTACGTAAGTAGTACGAAACAACCGGCCGATTTGTAGGGGTTCAACACAGGGGAGAAACTATTGGTGTTCCGCTGTTGTGCTGGCGCACACATACCTGAGAAGTCACAGTCAGCGCAACGCATTATTTCACTATTTCTACTGCAAGTTGCGCACAAATTTGAGGTTTATTTGTGTTAGCATATGGACGTTGAGATCCATACGTATCTAGTTTGTGATGTACAGTCACTACGCACTGATACGAGTATATGAGTATCTTATTAATAGTTTAGATATTTGGGTAAATACAATGTGCGGATAGATTACGAGTTTGTCTTACTCGTAGTACACTGTATTGTATGTCCAAAGCATCTCCACCAGGAACGATGCTGAAAACGTTGCTAGAACGTTACTATAACGTTGTTGAGAACATTACAGGGAAGGGTATGGGCTACGGTAGAATGTAACTGTCCGTAGCATAGGCATTGTACCGAGATTATCAAGTGCAGGCATCCCCCACCTCGATCACTCTACCCCTCTACTACTCAACTCCTCTCTTCTCTCTTCTCCTCTCCTCCTCTCTTCTTCTCCCTTTCCATTGATCTCTCAGATCAATCTTCTTTCCACTATGGCCAAATAAGCGCCTTTTCAAACCATGACTTTTCTTCTTCTTCACAAGTGATATTTACAGACACTTCGGTGCCACCTCTGCCATCTCTCTCCACAGAGACAGAGCCTCGACACACGCGTCATTATTTCAGTTTGTTTCCCCGCAGGCTACTTTCTTTTACGGGTCTATGTTTTCAAGAAGGCCAGGGGAAAAATGTACATATTGCAGTGACTGTAACACCTCAGTGTTGTTTTGGGTCAAATGATTCGAGAAAGTCGACAAAAACATATTTTGACATGGTTTTCACGCGTGTATTCGCGCTCACGTCGCAATGTTTCTAGCCTTCGGAGCCCCGTACGTGGAGATGGGTCTCTATAATGAGCCCCGGGACCTCCGGCGGCGCCTGTTGCGCACCGCACAACATGTGCCTACGACCTATTAGTTTCCCGGGTCCAACCTCATGAATTGTATGAGTAGATATGTTGCTGAGAAAGGATTGTCTATTACAGCAGTGCGTAAAAGCAGTATACACATCATGATATCGCAATAATTATAGGTTATACATATACCTAAATCCTTACAATATAATATGTTTCGGTAGTGATGATGGTGATGACATCGTTTGGGATCTTCAGGACTATGCCGGTTTCGATATGCCCCGCGGGAGGCCGGCTCTACCGCGCGCCACCCGACCCCGATCGGCACCTCACCCGCGCCCGGCCTTCCCCACGCGTCAGCCCGCGGAGACTCCGCCGAGAGAACGGGCCCCAATTCCGAACTCGGCGAGCGGGGGGCGGGAGAAAGCGGCCTCCCGGGGACGGCTCGCTCCGTCCCCTGGAAAAGGGCGGATCCGCGGGGAGGGAGGGGTTCACAGCGTATAACGGAGTTCCCCAGAGTCGATACTGCCTCGCAAGGAGTCGAAACCCCACCCCCATCGATTGATTGTTGATGGGCTGGGACTTATGGGGCTAGCGCATGGCTGGAGTTGCACCTCGGGACAGGGGCCAGGTTCCGCCACACCCGGGGATGATAGTTTCCCATCCCCGGGCCATAAATCCTTCCATACATACACAAATTCAACAATCCGGGGACGAAAACCGAGTTCCCACGGGTCGATACCACCTCGCAGGGTGTGGAAACCCCACCCCCATCGGCTGATTGCTGTTAGGTCAAAAATTATGGAGTCAGCGCGCGGCGAGAATTTCCCCTCGGGACAAGGTCCAGGTCCCGCCACAGCCAGGGATGATAGTGTCCCATCCCCTGATCCGAAATCCTTCCATACGCTACAACTCCAACAACCCGGGGACGGAAATGGGGTTCCGCCGGGTCGATACAGCCTGGCAAGGTGTGGAAACCCTGGAGCTTATGGAGCCAACGCGTGGCGAAGTTTTCCCCTCGGGACAATATCGGGGTCCCGCCGCACCCGGGGATGACAGGGTTCCATCCCCGTATCCGAAACCCTTCCACACATCAACAAATACAACAATACGAGGACAAAAATGGAGTTCCCCGAGTCGATACCGCCTCGTAGAGTGTGGAAACCCCGGCCCCATCGGCTGATTGCTGATTGGCTGGGGCTTATGGAGCCTGTGCGTGGCTCGAGTTGCCCCTGGGGATAACGGCGAAGTCCAACCGCACTCGGGGATGATAGTGTCACATCCACGGATCAAAAATCCTTCCATACATCTACAACTCCAACAATACGGGGACAAAAATGGATTTCCCCCGAGTCGATACCGCCTCGCAAGATGTGGCAAGCCCACCCCCATCGACTGACTGCTGATTGGCTGGGGCTCATGGATCCAGCGCGCGGCGAGAGTTGCCCCTCGGGACAACATCGAGGTCCCGCCGCACCCTAGGACGATAGTGTTTCATCCCCGGATCCGAAACCCTCCCATACGTCAACAACTCCAACAATACGGGGACAAAAATGGAGTTGCCCCGGGTCGATACCGCCTCGCAACGTGTGGAAACTCCACCCCCATCGGCTGATTGCTGATTGGTTGGGGCTTATGGAGCCAGCGCGTGGCTGAAGTTGCCCCTGGGGACAACGGCGAGGTCCAACCGCACCCGGGGATGATAGATTAACATCCCCGTATCATATATCCTTCCATATATACAGATCTCCAACAATCCGGGGACGAAACCGGAGTTCCCCAGAGTCGATACCGCCCCGCAAGGAGTCGAAACTCCACCCCCATCGGCTGATTGCTGATTTGGCTGGGGCTAATGGAGCCAGTGAGCGGCTTTAGTTGCCTCTCGGGACAACATCGAGGTCCCGCCGCTTTTTTTCAATCCCCGATCAACTCCGCCGCACCGGGGAATGATAGTGGCCCATCCCCTGATCAGAAATCCTTCCATACATCTACAACTCCAACAACCCAGGGACGAAAAGGGAGTCCCCCCGGGTCAATACCGCCTTGCAAGGTGCGGAAACCCCACCCACATAGGCTCGTTACTGATTGGGCTGGGGCTCATAGAGCCAACGCGTGGCTGGAGTTGCCTCTCGGGACAACGGCGAGGTCCCGCCGCACCCGGGGATGATAGTGTCCCATACATCTACAACTCCAACAACCCGGGGACGAAAACGGAGTTCCCTGGGCCGATACTGCCTCGCAAGGTGTGGAAACCCCACTCCCATCGGCTGAGTGCTGATTGGTTGGGGTTTATGGAGCCAGCGCGCGGCTGGAGTTGCCTTTCGAGACAACGTCGAGGTCCCGTCGCACCCGGGGATAGCAGTGTCCCGTGCCCGGATCAGCAACGGTTCCATTCGTCTACAACTCTAACAACCCGGCGATGAAAACGGAGTTCCCCCGGGTCGATACCGCCTTGCAAGGTGTGGAAAACCTACCCCCATCGGCTGAGTGTTGATTTGGCTGGGGTTCATGGAGCCTGCGCGGCGAGAGTTGTCTTTCGGGACAACGTCGATCTCCGGCCGCACCCAGGAACGATAGTGTCCCATGCCCGGATCAGAAATGGTTCCATACATCTGCAACTCTAACAACCCAGGGATGAAAGCGGACATCCCCCGGGTCGGTTCTTGCCCGTATGATGGTTCTTACATTTCCGTTCAGAGTAGTACATCACAACATACGACTACTGCTATACCAGGTAATACATCCTACTATTGGAAACGCAGGGCTAGCGCCATGGGCGGAGCCGTGGCTGTACCGCTAGTATATATATATAATGATGAAGGACGAGCCAGAAGCCAGTGACCAACAAGCGATTTGTTTTTTGAGCCGGCCTCAGTATGGGAATTCGAACCTCAAATCATCCGAGGACAAAATCATATTTCCGAGCGTTTGTTCGACCATCGCCCTCACCGCCCCTGGCCATTCCTTCTCCGATGCTCACCTCGCCGGCGACGTGCCCGCGCTCCGAGAGAAACACAGCTAGAAGTGGGTGTGATGCTTGAATCGTAGCCGGCAGCATACATATACGTTTTGCCTTCGAGATTTGAATGTTTTCAGTTCGATAAATAGAAGCTAATCCTATTAATAGAGGTTATGAAGGTGCGGGATCCAGGAAGCAAAAACAACCGTGTGACCAACCTTCTAGGGAGGGCGTGTAGCAGTACAGCCATCATAGGTATCAGCACTCAAACTGGATGGTTTATGTGCCGCAAAGTCGAACGTGCTGAACGTGTCACGTTGATTGTCGTTTATCTGGAGCCTGTCTGTCTGTTGTACTACTTACTGCAAATCGCATTTGTGTTGGTTGAAACATGCGACATGATTGAGGGATTTCGCCCCAAAGCAACTACGAAGCGATGGCTCGAAGTACCGTTTGGCTCGCAAATTCCCAGTAGATCCTGAGCGTGTGACGAGCGACAGGTTCGCGACCGCGTGCAGTGGTAACTCCTGACCGAAGGGGCTTCTGTTGGATCTTCGAGTACATGTTGTGTTTTTTCACCGGATAACCTCTGCTGTATGAGTCAACACACGTTTTGATCCTTTCCCAATGTTGAACTGCCCGACATCGCCTTCACTTTCTCCAGCTGTTTTCAACCTATAGTATACTAAATTTAGTATACTACACCGATGCATCCTATTATCTAATAGAAATATAAATGCCAGACGGTTTACTGCACAGCAGCAAGCGCAGCAGCAACATGAGTCCATTGTCGTCGGTGAACACGACCGACCGCAAACTTGTCGGGAAAATATAAACTCATCGCTGCATCGCACGCGAGGTAATATCTCGAAGAAAAGGATTGCTGGATTGTACGTACTAAAACTCGAACACTCACATACGCACACACATCATCATGATCATGCCGCTGCTTGATGCTTTGCGCTACTCAGACCAAACGGTATTTATGTACGAGCTTGAAGAAAAAACTCAGGACAAAGGAATACTAATATTTTGTTTCAAAGGTCCCGTCTTTCGACCTCGCGACTATGAAGCTTTCTTAGACATACCCATCCTACCCAAAACGCCACTGAGCACGCGATCCTCGGTCGAAACTGTTAGGGAATTTCCACGCTCTATGATATGCTACGGAGCGGGTTGATCATTGTTGAAGTTTTCAAGACATCTTGGGCGCTGGATCTTGGATGTTTTATGACGTTCGCCAGATTTTGGTTCGGAGGCTGTTTTGTACTGTTAATATAAAATAGCGGTACGGCCACGGCTCCGCCCGTGGCGCTAGCCCCGTCTTGCCCATAGTAGTATGTAAGTTCCTGGTGTGGTAAATAGTACTCGCATTAACAGTGTGATGTACCACTCTGAACCGAACAATTAAGACCATCATGCGGGGCGGTATCGACCCGGGAGATGCCCGTTTTTGTTGGAGGTGTACATGTGCTGAAGGATATATGATTCGGAGATGGGGCCTTACCACCCCCGGGTGCGGCAGGGCATCGACCATGAGCCCCAGCCAAATCGTAAAACAGCCGTGGGGCTGGGGTTTCCACACCTTGCGGGGCTATATCGACCCCGGGGGTGGCCGTTTTCGTCCCTGGGTTGTTGGAGTTGTAGATGTACGGAATAACTTATAATCCGGGGATGGGGCGTTATCATCTTCGAGTGCGCGCGACCTCGCCGTTGTTCCGAGGGGCGACTGTAGTCACGCGCCGACTCCATGAGAGCCAGCCAAGCGTACACCAGCCCGCGGGGTTGGGGTTTCCGCACCTTGCGGGGCGGTATCGACCTGGGGGGTGTCCGTTTTGTCCCGGGTTGGTCGAAGTTGTAGATATATGGAAGGATTTATGATCCGGGGATGGGACGCTATCATTACCGGGTGTGGCGGGACCTCGCCGTTGCAGCGAAGGGATATTCTCGTCGCGCGCTGGCTCCATGAGCCGTTGCAGCGAGGGGATATTATCGTCGCGCGCTGGCTCCATGAGATCCAGCCGACCGTAAATCACACGTTTCCACACCTTGCGGGGTGGTATCGACCCGGGGGGTGTCCGTTTTCGTCCCTGGCTTGTTGACGCTGTAGATGCACGGAAACAATTATGATCCGGGAATGGGGCCTTATCATCCCCGGGTGCGGCGGGACCCCATCGTTGCTCCGAGGGGCGACTGTCGTCGCGCGCCGACTCCATTAGAGTCAGCCAAGCGTACAGCAGCCCATCAGTCCGTGGGGTTGGGATTTCCACACCTTGGTATCGACCCGGGGGGTGTCTGTTTTCATCCGCAGGTTATTGGAAGTGTAGGTATATGGAAGAATTCATGATCCGGGGATGGGAAGTTATCATTCCCGGGTGCGGCGACCTCACCGTTGCCGCCAGGGGAAATTATCGCCGCGCGCTGGCTGCGTGAGATTCAGCCAACCGTAAATCAGACGGTGAGGTTGGGGTTTCCACACGCGGGGCGGTATCGAGCCGGAAGATGCCCGTTCTTGTCTCTGCTGGGTCGTTGGAGTTGTAGATGTATGGAATGATTTCTGATCCGGGGATAGGAGGTTATCGTCCCCGGGTGCCGATGTCTCCCTCTGCCTTAGCCAATCAATGATCAACTAATGGGGGCGGGGTTTCCATACCGTGCGGGGCAGTGTCGACCTGGGAAATCGCCGTTTTTCTCCCCGGTTGGTCGAAGTTGTAGATATATGGAAGGATTTCTGATCCGGGGATGGGAGCCTATCCTCCCCGGGTGTGGCGGAACCTCGATGACTCTCAGCATCGATCTTCTAGAAATAGTCAATGGTCACTGGCATGGCTTTAAGCAACCAATCAGCTGCCAGAATAGCAATTCAAACATTGTAAGCCAGCAGCTAGGCTGGCTAGATGGCTGTCAGAACTGCGTCGGGATTCTGCCACGGCCACGGCTCGGCGCGGCATGCGACCCGGTGTTCTGCCGGTTGTGGCACCCAGCGTCCCTGACCCATGGGGCAAGGTTGGGCTGAACCGCTCTGGATAGCGCTACCCAATTACACAGACAGACAGAATGGCAGCACTTAGAAGTAATAGATGTATTACCTTGCCTTTCGTTTTTTCCTCGTTCAATGAATCTGGGTTGATTGCTTTTGTATGTCGTGCTTGTCGTATCCAATACGGTGGGCATGGCTTCCCATTGCCTACAATGCCATCCCTGTGTCGAAGTGTTGTTGCCACAGAGCTTGTGTATCTCTAGGATGGAAAATTAGCACGGACACTGGGTGTGCCTGATGTCGACGGGTAGAAACACACACAGGTCACTGTGCTGGCACACAATTAAAGGTCGTGCCTGCGCACCACGTATTGTGTCTGCGTACCACTGCCATGGGAGTTATACCATACTGTATGTCCTCCAAGGAAGTTAGAGACAGACGATGCTTCCATGGAAGTATTTGCAGATGGGGGTGGATGCAAGTATATCTACGCGCGCGGAAGTACTGGAATAATAGTGATAGTTCGTTTTCGTGGAAGATTCCACGGTATAGCTTACAAGTGGGAGTACTGCAGTACAGTACCGACGTCCACGGAAGCTTCAGTGGAAGCTTGCATCTACTGTAACTTAACACCTCTGTTAATAATTTCACGAAGCCCCCATACACTCCCACAAACTTCGGCGAACATCTGCTTCCATCTACAGAAGTACATACAGTAGTTCCATGGAAAGCTGCCAAGTACTTCCATCTACTCCCATGAAAGCTTCCATCCACTTCCACTTGCTTCATGGAAACTTCTACGAGCAGTCACTCAAAAATACAATACCACAGGTATACCACTATGTTCCTAAATATAACACAACAAGCATTTTTATTCGATACTAACGTAAATACGGTCCTTATATTTCAGAACAGTATATCCCCGGCGGAGGAAGAAAAGTGTAGAAGCCGTCTGCGCGGTCTCCTGCACTATAATAGTTTTGTTTCCGTGGAAGTCCATGGAAGTTTCCATGGAAGCTTCTATCGCTTCCATGGAAGATTCCGCCGCCGCTTCCGTGAAAGATTCCGTGGAAGTGACTGAAATTTCCATGGGAGCGATGGAAGCTTCCATGAATTCACCCCCTGATCCCACTTGATACAACGTCCCACCCAAAGTGGGCCCATCCCGATTACCAAAACATGTACCAATTACAAATTGGATATTCAAAACCGTGCAGCGCGCAGCGCGGAACCACACTACGTAGACCTGTCTATTAATACGTAGTGGTCGAAGGCCCTCTTCAAACGGAAAATTCCACGCAATTTTCCACGGCGATGGATGCTGGAAGTTTCCAGGAGGCCATGGAAGCTTGCGCGTTTCCATGGAAGCGTCCGTGGACGTGTTGGCAGCCGTGGAAGCTTCCATGGAAACTTCCGGCGACTTCCACGAAAACAATACCAGGTATACATTATAATAGTGTACCAGACCCCGCCTGCGGGAACGCATTCAGCTTACCGTATGCACCATCGATGATACTAGTCAAGCCCAACCCTTCGCAACCGTCCTCGGTGTACAATTTCGTCTCGAGGAATTGAGCTGTTGCAGCTGTCCCCAGCACCAGAGGCAGCACCGCTGACAGCAGCAAGCTGTGAGGCGACATAATAACCGAAAAGCGATATGTATACGTATGCGTTTGCCGCTGATGCTGCTGGTGACGCTGCTGATGACGCTGCTGCTGCTGCTGCTGCTGCTGCTGCTGCTGCTGCTGCTGCTGCTGCTGCTGCTTCTGCCCCTGCTTCTCCCCCTGCTTCTCCCCCTGCTTTTGCCTCTGCTGCTGCCCCTGCTACTGCCCGTGCTGCTGCTGCTGTTGATGATGATGTCCGTTCGAACACGTCGTTTCGGCTGCTGACTGCGCGTGCTCAGCCGCCGCATGAGGGGGCGGAAAAAAAGTTCCTCCTAAGATACGTATCGCCGGGATGGGCTTCTTCCGGCATCTCAGCGTCGTTCCTGTTTCATTAATCACACACGTCCAACGAAACGTCACACTTTTCATACTGCAGTATATCGCTGTACACAGCAACCCCACTAAGTTCAGTAGTGTAACTGCCGTTGGTTACGGTCATGCCGCATGTGTTTAAACAATACAGGGGCGGTTCCCCATATATATACTCGTATAGTGCAGGTCAACCAGCGCTCTGTTTTGGGTATCCCACCCAATGAAAGACGGCCGAGCAAGCCTGCCCCCGGGTTCACGATAGATACTGTACATACTACACAGTAGTACACACGAATACGCGTACGCAGCTCATACCGCCGACCCAATGTTAACCAACATCAAAATCAGTACGAGAGTACACATGTGGCCAACATGTATACGAAGTATGTGACAGAATAATAACAACTTCCGTGGCGCGGCGGAACCCCATCATCTGTCACCCATCATTCCGCCCGTCGTGCTCCGTGTACTGTTAGGACACAGCACCATAAAATGCCAAAGCAGTCAACATGAGAGACGAGATGACGACCCTGGGCGGTGTACAATAGTACTGATTTCTAACCGCGGCCCAAGGGACGCAGAAATACAGAGTTAAAGTTGAGTATCAGCTGTTTGAACCAGTTTTTTAACTCCACTTCGCGTGGATCTGGCCCTGAAAACAAGGTGGACATGCACGATTAACCTATACTATACCGTACGTACAGCAGTAGCACGCCCCGGATATATATACAAGCCCAAAAATCGGCGCGCTTCGCGCGCCTTATTTTTTCATGTTGGTCTGCACCAAGCAAAGGCTGTGGACGGTGATCCACATGGAATGACAACCACTCCTAAAACAAATAGGTCTATTAGATCGGATTTAAAGAACTTGCTACGAAACCTTCTTGCTCCCATTGGTGAGCAACGTTGGCTTCACGAATTTCAGCCCCCAAAGCCAATCACCTACGAATGAACCAGTGAAATTAGGGTTTCCACACCGCGAAAGGCGGTATCGACTCGGAGGATCACCGTTATAATCCCCATGTTGTCGAATTTGTAGATGTACGGACGTATTCATGGTCCGGGGATGGCACTTTACCCTCCCCGGGTGGAGCTGCCTCCACGAACCCCAGCTATCGAGTGATGCGTCCGGTAGGGTTGAGGTGTTCAAACCGTGCGGGACGGTGCCGACCGGGGGGAACTCGATTTCGTCGCCGTGTTGGTGGAGTTATATATGTACTCAGGGGTTTCCGATCCGGGGATGGGACCTTATTGTCCCCAGGTGGTACTGGCTCTATTTTCTAGCCCCAGTCAATGAGTTATCAGCCAGCGGTGTTAGGGTTTGCACGCCATGTGAGGTGGTGTCGACCCGGGGAGGCACCATTTTCGTCCCCGCTGCGTTGGAGTTTTGAAGATATGGAAGTGTTCATGACGCGGGGATGACAAATGATCCTCCCCGAGTGGCGCTGGTTCCCCGAACCTTAGCCAAACAGTGATAGAGCCAGTAGGGTTGGGGTTTCCACCCCGTGCGGGCCGGTATCGAACAAGGGGATAGTTTTTGTTTTCTCCCGGTTTGTCGGAGTTGTAGATGTATGGATTTATGTATTATCTGGGGATGGGACCTTATCCTCCCCGCACGCGGCGGGCCCTGAAAGGTACCCCAGCCAATCAGTTATAGACCCAGTAGGGTTGGGGTTTCCACACCGTGCGGGGTGGTATCGATCAGGGGGAACTTGGTTTTCATCCCCGGGTTGTTGTAGTTGTAGATGTAGATGTATGGAGGGATTTCCGATCTGGGGATGGGCCCCTATCATCTTCCGGGGGGCACTGGCTCTATTGTCGAGCCACAGTCAATCAGTTATAGCGCCAGCGGCGCTGCGGTTTCCACGCCGTGAGCGGCGGTATCGACATGGGGGGTCTCGGTTTTCGTCCCCGGGCTGTCGTAATTTACATTGGATGTTTTTTCGAGCCCCAGCCAATCAGCGATAGGCCGGTCGGGCTGGGGTTTCCACACCGTGCCGGGCGGTTTTGACCCGGTGCATAATTAAGTCCACCCCCAGGTGGTCGGAGTTGTAGAGATACGGAGGTATTTCCAAACAGGGGATAGAGATATATCGTCCCCGGGTGAGTGTTTGTGGATGCATGGCGGTATTTCCGATCCGGGGATGATACTCTGTCGTCTCCGGGTGGCTCTGGCTTAGTATACGAGCCCCAGCCAATCAGCGATCGGCCGGTGTGGCTGGGGTTTCCACACCGTGCGCGGCGGTGTCCACCCGGGGGGACCTCGGTTTTCGTCCCCGAGTTGTTGGAGTTGTGCATGTACGGAGCGATTTCCAAACCGGGGATGGGGCCGTATCTTCCCCGGGTGGCGCTGGCTTTATTTTCGAGCCCCAGCTAATCAGCAATCGGCCGGTCGGGCTGGGATTTCCGCACCGTGCGGGGCGGTTTCGACCCGGGGGGTCGTTTTTTTCGTCTCCGGGTGGTCGGAGTTGTAGATATACGGAGGCATTCGCGAAGCGGGGATGGGAACCAATCGTCCCCGGGCGAAGAGTTGTGGATGTATGGTGGGGTTTCCGATCCGGGCATGATACTCTGTCATTCCCGGTCGGCTCTGGCTTTGTATACGAGCCCCAGCCAATCAGCGATCGGCCGGTGCGGCTGGGGTTTCCACACCGTGCGTGGCGGTGTCGACCCGGGAGATCTCGTTTTTCGTCCCCGGGCTGTTGGGGTTGTAGATGCATAGAAATATTTCCGAACCGGGGATGGGGACCTATCGTCCCCGGTTGGCGCTGGCTTTATTTCGAGCCCCAGCCAATCAGCGATCGGCCGGTGGGGATGGGGTTTCCACACCGTGCGGGGCGGTTCCGACCCGGGGGATCTGTTTTTTCGTCCCCGGCTGGTTGGAGTTGTAGAGATACGGTGGCATTTCTGAACCGGGGATGGGGCCCTATCGTCCCCACGTGCGGCGGGACTGGGGGTTCTCTCGAGGAGTAACTCCCACCGCGCGCGCCGCGGCCATCGTCCCCGGGTGGCGCTGGCTATATTTTCGAGCCCTAGCCAATCAGCGATCGGTCGGTAGGGCTGGGGTTTCCACACCTTGCGAGGCGGTTTCGAGCCGCGGGGTCGTTTTTTTCGTCCCCGGGTGGTTGGAGTTGTAGAAATACGGAGGGATTTCCGAACCGGGGATGGGGCCCTATCGTACCCGGGTGCGGCGGGACTGGGGGGTTCCCCCGAGGAGCAACTCCCACCGCGCGCGCCGCGGCCCCTGATTGGTCGGATTGGACGAGGGCGGGCTGGCAGCCCCCCTCGACCAATGGGCGTCGGGCTCGGAAAACGCAGGGATGAAATGTAATCCTTATTATATTGTTATTTTATATCGGTACTAGGGAATAAGAGGCCCTCCCGCCCCCACGGAGGTAGGGTCATTGAAGCAAGTAGTAATAATGGAGATGATAGGGGCTCAAAAACAATTAGAATAGGAATAAATAGGAAACAAATTGACGACGAAGATTCTTAATAGGAGTACCAATGATTAAGGAAATAGAAACGAGGGGGATTGACTCCGAATCAATGCGGGTTGTTTGATGGAAAACATATGTATAATAGATATGGCCAGGGGGGACAGGGGGGGGGCTGGCTGTTCCTGAGAGCACGTTGTTTGTTGTTGTCGGTTGTCTCACGGTCATCGCGAAAGGGCCTTGCAAAATCCCTCGCGAGACTGGCGGTGCTGATGATCGAGATCATTTGACTCGTGCATGCATGCATACCGATTTTTTCGTGAAAAATATAATACGAAGTAGGGCACAAATACTACATACTCTGCAGCATTGATCGCTGGATGTACGTCGTAGTTGGGCATATTGAACGCACGTATCATACGTACCAGCTCGTACGTACGACACTGCTGTACTGCTGTACTGGCTGTACCATGGTAGTAGATACAGCGGTTGATATGTACGTCGTATACGTACGTACTTTTGATACGTGCACATACAGCAGTAAATATTTGGGCTTTAGCCAAAATCAGGTACACCTACCTGGTCACTTTGGTGCCAAAAACAGGTACTACACTAAAACCAAGTACAACTCACGCGCTAGGACACCTCTCATTGGTCAGACTCACATCGTACCTGATTTTGGCATTAAATGGTCAGGTACAACCGGATTTGTCTACTTTGTTTAGCTTGCAACTGATTTTGGCGAATGTTGAGCCAATCAGAGGCCATACGTACACTGTCTCCAATACGCCCGACACGAAGGCATCACCACACACGTACATACGACCCGCCACAACGACTACAGAACGTATCATACGCGCGCATACAGCACAATGGACCTGTTGTAATATACCAGGTATTACGTACTGCTACTTGCTGACACGGTGCGGAAAGCGAGCAGTTCAGTCTCAAATTAACTCGATGTTTTGTTCGTATGGTACCAATGTGGCTACGACTATATACATACGTACCTGGTACAAGAATACGAAAATACACGTCGTAGGAGTGAGTGTGATCACGAAATCAATGAAAGCATGAGACAGATATTAATACCCGTACTGAAAATAGCATACAACATTTATCAAGAGTTTGGAGGACACACACACACATTCGCTATCATTCTGCTGTTCAGGCGCAAATTAAAAAGTATGTTTGCTTATTTCTCACAGCCAAAAAGTCCTGAAAAACACCGTTCGTGTCGTGCGTTTTTTACTTGGTTTTAGTATATACCTGATTTTGGCTCAAATGGATCAGGTATACCTGATTTTGGCAGTTGCCCTAAATATTTTGTTAGAGAATGACATAGTACCCCCCCACCCCTGGGAGGGGTTAATTGTGTCCCCGGGTATACGGGGATGCGCTGATCGTGTGCCCGGGTATACGTGCGGCAGCAGTGTGTTCGTAGTACGTACGTATAATATAAATACGTACTGCTGCATACGTAAGCACATTATTCGTACGTACGTATATACAGCAGGCACAATGTATGTACGTACGTACGTGCACAGACAGCATGATTGCACAGCATGATGCAGGCTCGCGAGAATGTCACGTGAGTATGTCACCTGTGCATCGCTCTGAACGTGATGTGTCGTCGAAGAGCTATGGTGTCTCGCGGCACCGTCTATCTAGCATCTAGCCTGGTATGATATCTGGTATCAAATTATTGCGCCGTATTATTCGCATACTCGTCTATTCTTGCCATCGGAGCTGATCGGAGAGTGATCGAGATTTGCTGTAAAATCAAAACCACCAAACACAACCACCACCACCACCACCAGCGACAAGTTTCTGCTGCTGCTGGTGCTCAGCTGGTGGTGTGGTAGTGGTGGCGGTGCTTGACTTGAGGATGGTTGTTGGTGACCTCTGGTACCTGCTCGTACCTGGTACCTGGTATGGGGTGGAATATGTATGCTTGTTTTGCCCAGAACCACCACTGGTACCTGGTAAGTAGGTCATGCAACATGACCAAGCTTCGCGAACTCCGACGGCTTTGAACACGAGCAGAGGCAGGAGGGGGGGGGTGTTATCTATTACTAGGGGGCTTCAGACACCCCGTCCCTTTTTAAAGCAGTAGTGATTTCGTCGCGCACGGTGACAGAAGGCGACCTACGTATCATACGATACGAGTACGACCAGAGCGAGGATGAACGATACAATCTCAGCAAAGGTTAATAAAAGTAGCAACCGCACTGCTGCAATACTCGTACGTAGAACTGCCGCGAATCGCTGTGGCCACGACGACAAGCACGGCGCACGTACGAGTTGTGCTACAGTATGAGAAGACGGTGCCGGGCATGCCGGCGTAGGGAAAAGCGTGCGTTTTGAACGTGTGTGGGAGAAAAAACGTTGTTTTTTTTTCATTTATTTGCTCCACTCTAAGTTGCTATGATAAATTGGGCATCAAAGATCACTTGATTAAAATATTGTTTTTTGGGCATCAGACGAACTATATATATAATAGATAGATGTACTGGCAAAGGGGGCGCTGAGTAGGCTGCTGCTGTGTGTGGCAGAGGTCCCCTTTCTAGTCGCAGCAAAGATACCAGGAGACGGCAGTTTTGGGTGTCGTCGGTCGCAACTTGAAGGAGATCCCACGCTAAACTCGTATACTGTACGTACGTACATCAAGTTTAAATCGCCCCCCGTCACAGGTCTACACCGACCGCCATATCCTGGCATGTTTCCTTCGCGGCTTCTGGCTGACAGTGATTCCCCTTCGATAGTTTTTGTTCTCGTACACCTACTCCTGTGCTTTTTAGCTGGGTTGACCGTGGGACTTCCCACTGGAATTCCCTCCCGTGGGAATCCATGAAGTTGTTATACTGCACGGTATGTCACATGGTATCCCGCGGGGTATACCCATGAGAATTCACGCGCCAATACCGCGGGAACTCTCCGTTGGACATGCCGTGAGAACCCATAGAGCGGGGTCTCATGAGATGCCGTTTCCATTAGGAGGGGGGTTTGAAAACATCGGACAGGCCATGGCGTGCTGTAGATCGTCTATAGGTCCTACTGTAGACCTAATTGCAGTTAGTTGTGAAATTGATTTTGGGGCAAAAAGCGGTGTCATACCGATCCCGCGACCAGCAACCATGTGCACAAGATCCATGCCATATAGATCCCACCAGTCAAGGATCATGTGTAGACCTGCAGATCATATTAATCAAGGATATATCTGCCCTGGAAGAGCTAGATCGTCATCAAATGAAAGGGGAATTGATCTAAACGATTTGTGACGTTATGGCGTAATCATGGAAACGGTGTACCGTATTTTGTCACATGTCTCTTCAATGTCCTCAGAAAACGAAGCCTACCCTGCGCGCATATACAAGATCCTATTACCAGGGCGCGCAAACTCCAAAACGGTACGTACTGTTTTAGTACTTACGGTGGACTCCCGCAGGAAGCGTAGGATGTCGTGGGATTTCCAGGAGTGTCCAATAGGAAAAGCCCCGTGGAAACCCACAGGGGTCGCATTGGAAACCACGGGTTGCTTTGGGAAATATCACGGGTTTCCACGGGGTAAACCATGGCCTCCCACGTCATTTCCCATGAGTACTCTTGGCAGTTGCCACGGGTTGCCACAGGTTCGTGTGGGTTCACTTGTCAAGCTCAACGGGTTGCCCTTGGGTTCCCATGGAATGGTCCCATGGCGACTACCACGGGTTCGCGTGGGACACGTCATGTTGGAAGTCCCGCGTGGATTCCCGTGAGTCTTATAATGAGGGTTGGGGAATCTCACGGGGGTTTCCATAAACATTCCATGAGGGCTCCCATGTAGGGAAATATCATGGGATCCCATAGGGTCCGCCCCGCCGGAATTTAAAGGGGATCCCACGACAGTTCCCACCATGAGAAAATCCATGAGATGTCATGCGACCCTTGCCAGATAGGAGCCCATCGGAATCCCTCGGCACCCTACTGCATTACATACCAGTACGTGCAACTTGAAATACCGTACCGGGCCGAGAGATTTTATATTGCACGATATGGGCCGGGCCGGGAATTGTTTTGATGGGCTGTGGGCCGGGCCGCGACCCGTCCTAATGCAAAATTGATGGCCCGGGCCGGGTCACGACCGATGCCATCTATTATGCTACCGTGTGGGGGTGTACGACGGTGTGCGAGCTGTGTGAGCGTGCGGGCGCAAGGATACGTCGTCAAAGGAGTTTACGCTACGACGGGAGAGTTGTCTCACAAGGCCATCTACATATATATGACAGACGTATCGAGCTCAGAACAGAGTCGATGTCGTGATACCCTCATCACCGTGCCTGCGGTGCTATCGTGTGGGGGTGTACGGCGGCGTGCGAGCTGGGTTGGCGGGGGCGCGGGTAAGGGCGATGGGGTACACGTATCTCAGTCAGCCAGCGGGGTATACGTGTATCTCGTCGCCGAAGCTTCTGCATTCGTATACGTAGTCGATTCGCCGCCTAATTCTATCGCCTGACAAGGAAATAAACTTGGAAAACAAAGCTTCAAGAAAAGTTATTCGCGATTTCTATAGGCAAGGGTGCTTGAAAACGTTCAAGGAACTACGTACGCTGTTCGGTTTAAGGCCGCGATGGGACTCACCCACCCCCCATCCCCGGGTTTCCGGTGCCTCTTCTAATACTCTAGATAGCGTTTCGGTTCGGTTTTTGCCGTCAAGGAACGTCCGTCAAAGCATTTGTTTGCCCAGGCCCCGTCCGTCAAGGGGTAACAGTACCGTCTCCTGACATATTTGGCATCAATGAAAACACTCCCCCATTTGTTTTCCCTGGTTCCTTCGCGTATCGTTGGAAATTTAAGCTGACGTACCTGAACAATGGGCAGCAGAAAAAAGTACACCGTGAGAGGTACTACTGTAGTACTTCTTGGGTTCAAAAAGGGGCAAAACAATGGGCTAAAAAGCCCCGGATTCTTGTTTATTAGGAACATCTTTCTGAAACAGAAAAATGCTTATTATCTTTGCAAACCCCTTACTCTACTATATATAGAGCTGTTTCTATGTTCTGGCTACTCGCCTACTCGCGCTTTCTCCATGTCAGATTCCCGAGGGTTTCACAGTGGCCTTAAGCTTCAGAAAAATAGTACCCGAGAGGGAAATCCTACTGGTAAGAGAAAAACTGACAGGAAAATCTCCAAAGGCCTTATTTTCTTGAGTTTTAAGTTTTTTGGTTTTTACCAAAAACAAAGCGTGACACTATTACAGTAGTAACAGTTTCAGTAAAAACTGAAAAGATAAACGTGGTGCTATAAGATCGACCCCTACTACTAACGGTAGCAGTCAAAGACTGTTACCTGGTATAAGTCAAAACCTGCGTACTCTATTTTGGACTTCGACATGCAATCGGAGGGCACAACATGTACATAATGTGCTATTCTCGCAGACACCTGACGAGGGTAAGCTTCGGCCCGGCCTTTTCTTGCAGCTGCTCAGAACGCCTGTTCGTAGAAAATTGGAAAACCAAAAAATAAATCGTAATGTTCCAGCAGAGAGAGGCTGGTGCTGTGTTCGCAATCAAACGACGCTACTTGAAGGAATGGGCACATGTAAGTAAGCCCTGTACGTATGAAAACAGCAACCCACGACATCCACCGCGCAGGGTACGTGTGAACATTTCCCCCCAACTCTCCTCTAAATCCCCGCACGGCGAGGTCGAACGAACAGCACGCCACAACGAACTAATGACGCATCACTGACACCCGACGCTCACTCGCTTCCTGCGCTTTGCTTCGACCTACGGGAGTATGCCATCATCGTGCTCGCCCCTACTCGCTGCCCTTGACTGTATAGACTTGTATATCCTACAGTAGATGCTTAGCCTAAAACGACGGGGAGGACAGCGGCGGCGGCGGCGGCGGCGGCGATCGACCAACGGTAAGAGCCACCCCCCCCGGCGGTACGTAAGGAAAAACCGTCAGAGCTGCCATCCTCGTCGGTAGACGTATCGCTGTCGTCGGTAGATGACTCTGAGCAGGTGGCTATCATGTACGGTCCCCTGCCGAAGATGGACGGCGAACAGGTAGATGTCGTTACGTAGGCCATTGTGAAATTGGAAGAGCACGTGGGGTCCGATGCGGGGTACGAGGCCGTCCCCAGCACACCGTCGATACAGCGGAGCGCGACGTACAGAGAAGAAGAAGAGAAGTAGCAGGTGTCGACCCCATACACTTGCAGAACTTGTGACATGCTGTAACGGGCGGGCTCCCCGCTGAGTGTGCTGCAGGTCGGATCCAAATAGAAGAAGGCGTCCACCGTCCAGTCGGTCAGAATGTTCCAGCCGTGGTCTGTGCAGGAGGAGACAGCAGCGGCAGCAGCAGCAGCAGCAGCAGAAAAGGCAAAAAAAGGCAGAAAAAGCAGAAAAAGTAGCAGAAAAAGCAGCAGCAGCAGCAGCAGCAGAAGAAAAGGCAACAGTGCGTGAGTCTCTCGTCGTGTGTTTTGCGCGGAAGCCGCACACTACATTAGACAACAACATTCCAGTTTGTCGTAAGGTGGGTGCTATTCGTCGTATAAAGCAGGGGGGGGGGGGGGGGTAATGACACGCCGAAAAAAAAAGAAGAAAAAAACACTCGCGCATTGCATGTCTCATATATAACTTAAACCTCTGACTACTACTACTGTACTTACTACTGCAATAGCCGAAACATGTTTATAGTACGTAGTGTGTGCCGGCTGCCGTGCTCGCCGCGAGCCTGCTCAACGATACTCGTACGTATTGTAAGTGTACGAAGCGCTCCGGCCAGGTACAACATACTGCTGTATAGCAGTACTCGAGGCGTATTCTGTGTACGTACGAGTATGCTTCCTTGTATACTCGGGTGCCTCAACGACCCATGTCAGTGGGATACCGTTACATACGGCAGGTAGAGGGGGTCGCTTTCGAGTCCTTTATTTTCAACCGATGAGGGTCACTTGGCCTAGTGACCGCGTTATTTCTTGGCTGTTTGCCTTTAAGCGTTATCCTTTTCGCGATATGCACCGCCATGGGTATTATTGCCGTTACGTACTCTGTGACAGAAAAAAAATAAAAATATCCAAAAAAATATCCTTTCGTTCAAATTTTGAGCAAGGAAATTAGCGTACGTACACATACTTGTAGTAGTGGAAATGGGCGTACATCAGTGTCTTTATACATACACATAAAAATACATACATACCACTACTATTAATAATATGTCCTGAAATGTAAGGACCGTTTGTATGTTAATATGTAATCCAAACACCCCTACTATTGCGAGTCGAAGTGGTATATCACGTACAGCGGAGACCAGGAATAATAATAGTAGTGTGGTAAATAAGGCAACACCGGCAAATACTTCGCAACCACGTACGACCACTACATACAGCACTCGGCAACGGCTGGCGTGCGGGGGGGGGGTGTATGATAGGAACTCCTAGGGGGGTGAAATACGCCAAGTCAAAATAAGCACAGGGTGCACGCGCAATACGTAGCTTGCTGGCAGGTCACCTCTCGAACAAGTGACCCAGCCGTGGAAGATTCTCAACGCACCCCTTGGCACAGTACTGTCGCGTTTTGCTGCTTCGATTTTCCTACATCCTCGACCATTACAGGCGAGCGCGGAGCTGCAGCCGGGCGTCAGTCTGCCATGGCGAAACCCCCTTGTGCACGGCATGAACCATCCATGTATTATATATGTATGCAGTAGTGTCTGCCATTCGCCCTCACCTCCAGTTTTGCAGCGAGAAATCCGGTTATCTTCGCTGCACGTGATGTTGGACACCACGCCAGACTTGTCTTCGTCGCCGCTGATGCAAGTGTCGCTCTCGTAGTAGGTCAGTATCGCTTCACTGTCGTTGCACTGGAACATGCTGGACGAGTAGCCCGTCCCCGAGCCCGTCATGTTCGTGCACGCGCCAAACTCCTCCACCCCAGTCCTACCTGTCATTTGCAGTCATTGCAGTGGAGTGGAGGGGGCAATTGCCTTACGGTCGAACATTTCACACCTCCTCAGATAGATATATCGTCTACAGATCAGACAGATCATCTGCATATCAGATAGATCGTGTACAGATCAGACATATCATCTACAGAGCAGACAGATCATCTACAGATCAGACAGATCATCTACAGATCAGACAGATCATCTACAGATCAGACAGATCATCTACAGATCAGACAGATCATCTACAGATCAGACAGATCATCTACAGATCAGACAGATCATCTACACAGATAGATAGATCATAAGACGCGTGCTGCGATAGAGGTACGAGCCCTTTTTTTAGGCTGGAAGAAAAAATTGAATGGTCGGGGGGGGGGCCTTAACGCAAAAATCGTCGGTTTTTTCAAATATTCTGTTGTCGTTGCGATATTTTTCTTTGGTGTCGTTACGATATTGCTTATCGGGCGGCACTTTTAATTTCCTCCAAAATCCGTTTTGAACTTGATACTAGTATAGAGCCCCTAAAGTCAGGAGCCCCAGAAAATGCACCTGTATACAGGTGCACCTCTACCGCCGCATGCGTCATGATCTACTGCTGTATAGATATATATAGTTTCTCACCTTTTGTTGTTGTGAGCGGGAATATGCAGGATCTGCATAGTACAGAATACAGATCCAACCGAGGAAACATGAGCTACAATACAGATCAGCATGCAGATATATAATATATACGGATGTATACCACCCCGACAACATTGAGCTAGACCATACAAAATCGGGGGAGTAGATATCTGCCTTTGAGAGATCGAGATAATCTACTGTAGTGGGAATCAATTATCTATCTGCTGGGGTGTGGAAAAAAGAATGTTACGACGGCGTCACACTCTATTACCAACCGCAGCCGCCGTAAAACGAGTATTATTACGGGCAAGGACCATAGTAAATACTAGTAAATAGGGTACCTACGGTACAGACAAATACCTAGATATTTCCCTATGTTGTACTACTGTAGCAATGGTTGGTCCCTATTTACTATGGTCCCCCGTAGCACATATAGGGTGTTTGTGATGGGGTGTCCATTGTGTTCATTGGTCGTACACAGGGGTGGATTTCCCTTTGCACAAGCTGACAGGGCTGTGTACTACAGTAATAACAAGGCCACCTTATGCCTTATAGGGGGGGCGGCTTAATATTTTGTGAGCTCCTCATTTTTTTTAGGAACTCAACATATCATCCGAAACGTGACGTCAAAGAGATTTTTCTTCGCTCAACCCGCTGTATGAAATCCCTACCGTAGGACGGATCAGCGCTGTGTAGTAATAGCAAGGCCATGCCTTATAGGGGTTGTGGCATATGATTTTGTGAGCTCCTCACATCAGGAGCTCAACATACCATCCGAAAAGTGACTTCGAAGAGAAGTTTAAAATTGTATGCGCTGTATGCGCAAAATGGTCCTAAAACAACCATTGTATAATAGCAATGTAGCAATCATACTAACCTGTAGTCTGCTCAACACTTCAGGGGCTCAACCGGTCAGAAAAAAGCCGAGCCAAGAACTGCAACTCCTCTACTGCTGTGGAACGAGTCTCGTAGTACAGTGGTTTCAATATATATGTTGCCGGTTACGGCAGGGGGGGGGGACACATGCTACGATAGAGGTGCACCATGTTTTTTCTGAGCTTCTCACTTAAGGAGCGTCATACCTCACCGAAAATATTATTTTGGAGGAAAATAAAAGTGCTACGTACCGGATGAGAAACATCCTGACCGAAGACGCGTGCTACGGTAGAGGTAGCACTTTTTGGCTGAATCGTTTTCTGAACGATCGGGCTCCTTAACCCAAATTCGTCGGACTTTATTTTTTGTGACGAATAATTTTTCAGAACATACTTCGGTCATGAGGTTCCTCACCCGGCAGCACTTTTATTTTCTTATGAAATCATTTTTTCGGTGAGGTTTGACGCTCCTTAAGTGAGGAGCTCAGAAAAAACAAGGTGCACCTCTATCGTAGCATGTGTCCGAAGTATACTGCTGAAACATTATTCGTCACAAAAATGGAAGTCCGGCGAATTTGGGTTAAGGAGCTCGATCGTTCAGAAAACGATTCAGCCAAAAAGGGCTACCTTTACCGTAGCACGCATCGGGGGTCACTTTTTAGCTCCCTTGTTTTTCAGCCGCTCAGAGCCACTCGGCCAAGTTGACTACCCTGCTTTTTTTGCATATTTTCGCTTTTGACGCGTGCTGCGATAGAGGTAGAGGTACAGGTTCACCCTGTTTTTGCCTCATAAGGGTGGTCACTTATCACTTGAGGAGCTCTATACCTCACCCAAAACAAAAAGTGATTTTTGAGGAAGAGTAATGTGCTACCTACCCGATGGACATTCCCATGGTCTTGACTATAAAAACGAAAAAACTTTGCAACAAAATAATGAAATTCGGACGATTTTTTGGGTTTAACCCTTTTAGGACTGTAGTCCCATTTTGGGGACAAACCACTCAAATTCTAAGTAATTTGTCCCCAAAACGGGACTCCAGTCCCCTTAAGAACTGGTCCCACGTATTTGGGGACAAACCACTTGGAATTAGTGTGGGATGTTTTTCCAGTTCTGAATGAGTTAAGGAGCCCTGTCATTTGGATTTACAGTCAGCCGAAAAGTGCTACCTCTATAGAGGTTAGAGGTATATGGTATACCTTTTTTTGGCTGAAACATTTTTGGAATGACCTATAGAAGGCTCCTTAACCCAAACTCGTCCGAATTTCACTATTTTTTGTGATCCAACCATTTTCGTTGCATACTTAGGCCACTAGATCGTCCATTGGGTATGATAGCACTTTTGTTTTGCTCCTTCTAACAAATCAGTTTTTGACTTACTAATAGTACAGAGCTCTTCAAGTGACCACCCTTATGAGGCAAAAAAAACGGTGCGTCTCTACTGTACGTACGTAGCACGCGTATTTTGGTTGCTTCGCGGTATTTTCCGCTATGGAATGGGACTGTCCGTTGCGCTGGACCAACAAACGATCTCGCAAGTCCAACTTTCGGTGTGAGGAGTACAGAGGCGCTAGCAACTCCGAGTAGCCGAAACGCGGTTAAACAAACCGCGGAAGCCCCCCCCTCTACCATACCACCCAGTCCCCGACGAACACCCCCTCTCTGGTGCCTCCGGGGCATGCATGCATCCATCCATGCACCTCGTCTGGCAGTTTCATTGGCGGTTCCATGGCACAGTCCTGCGGTAGTGCCATCTGGCGGTGCCGTGAAGGTTCATGGGCGCTTTTTGTGAAAATGGTTCATGACCGCGCATACGGCACTCATTGTCATGGCGCTGCCATATGAGAATGAAAACTTCCCTGGCACGGCCATAGCCATAGCCGTGACATAGGGAGGCGTTCATGAATTGTTCATCCGCTTTCACGCATGCATGCGCATCGGCGTTTTATCATCGCGTCAAGACTGTCATGGGGCTGCCACGGGACAACCATGGGCGTGTCATGGCAGCAGCGCTATGCCAGTGCCATGGCATGACAGTGCCAGTACCGTCATGTCATGAAAGGCGCGCGTTCATGACAATGCGATGATGGCGGGGTATGGGTGTACCATGGGGCTGCCGTGAGCATGCCATGGGCCGTCATGAGACTGCCCTGATGCCTCATGGCACAGGAAGCAGTGGTGTAGTTGTGGCTTTCATGCCTCTCTTCTCGGGGAATTGTCTGTACCACTTCATGTGGTATATACCGCGCATCGCAAATCTATGGCACATCCGTGGCAGCAGTACCGTGGGCAGTCCCCATGGCAGTTTTAATGAAATGCTCAATTATTGCATCCAAGCTGCCATGAACTCGGCCATTGGGTTCGGTTTCCTGGACGTCTCTATACATAGATTTCATGAAAAAGTGACGCAGGTGCCATGGAGGTCCATGAAAGCGCCCGAAGGAGAATGAAGACCCACGAGGTTGCAACCAAAGCCCATAAAACCCCGATAAAGCGCCATAGAGCCTTAATGGAGGTGCTATAATACGAAGTATATTAAACCCTTTTTATGAGTACGATGATGGCAGTCGCATGGATATAAGTGCCGTGAAAACCCACGAAAGCCCGCGAAATGCCTTGAAATATCAGGGAAGCTTCCATATGGATGGGTGTTCACCCACAGCCATGCCACCTTTTCGGGATGGCGGCTTATTTCCTGAGTTCCTCGCGTGAGGATGTCAAATAGGCTACCCCAAAATCATGAATTCACATAGGTTTGTTCGGGGAACCCGGCCAAAAACAATTTGCGCTGTATGAGCTAGTCCTAAAGCAAATATACTACTACTGCTGCTGTACCTGGCAGTAAAATGTTCAAACTATTGATAACCGGCAATTGCCCACTTGATGAGCGTGTCTTGAGGTCAGAAAATATTGCAGAGCAATCCCACGGTAGGGGTACCACTTTTAGGTTCAATATTTTCTGACCGGTTGTGCTCCTTACGTGAGTAACCACCGGATACTACATTAATTCTAATGATGTATTCGCGTTCGGACTACCGCATTGGAAGGTTTAGTCGGGTTGCGCAAACGATTGTTTCCGAGGTCATGTTTTGGGTGAGATATTGAGCTCCTCATGTGAGGAGCTCAGAAAATTATGCTGCGCCCCTACCGTGGGATGACTCTGGCATCAGAAAGCAAAAACAAACTACATTCAACCCTTACCTGTACCTACCGTGGAATGAATCCAAAAAAAGGGTGCGCGGCCGGTGCTACGGTAGGTAGGGAGCAATGCCCTTGCAGGGGCGTTGCCTTATTGTATGAGTTTCCTCGCATGGGGAGCTGAGCTCAAAATATTCAACCCTCAAAAAACGAAGACGACCCAATGACGCATGCTACGATAGAGGAGCATCATGTTTTTTCTGAGCTCCTCACTTAAGGAGCGCCATACCTCACCGAAAAAATGATTTTAGATAAAAATAAAAGTTCTGGCGGATGAGAAAATCTCATGACCGAAGTATACTCTGAAACATATTTCGTAACAAAAATGAAAAAAAGTCAGATGAATGTGGGTTAAGGAGCCCGATCGTTCAGAAAACGACTCGGCCAAAAAGTGATACCTCTACCGTAGCACGCGCGTCAATAATTGATCGATATTTTACCCCCATAGCTCAGTAGGTAATACCCTCACAGCACGCCTCCCGTTGTTCAATAATTCGGCTCAAGAACGCTTCGTGCCACTACTAGTTGTGTACATGCTACGTACGGTAGACGTGCACCATGTTTTTTTTTTTCGTGGAGTCCCAGTCCTCTTTTCCTCTTTTGAGGAGCTCTATACTAATACTAAGTCAAAAACTGATCTTGAAGGGAAAAACAAAAAAAATGATGCCCCATGAAAAAAACAAAATGGCTCTCGTACTACTGCTGTAGGCATATAAAAGGTTTGTCATTGACAAGTGTTCAGGGAGGATTGATACATATATACGTAGTAAGTAGATGTGAATGGTATGGTCGAAGTAAAGAGCTGCACAACGTCAGATGGCAAATGGAACCATAGAAATAGAAGAAAAAAAAAAAGTTGCAACGCAAGAAGGAAATTTTCGG
The DNA here is from genome assembly GCA_008828725.1 of Saccharina japonica. Lineage (NCBI taxonomy): Eukaryota > Phaeophyceae > Laminariales > Laminariaceae > Saccharina > Saccharina japonica. The sequence continues at coordinate 439,792 of MEHQ01004583.1, forward strand.
GCGATTTTGGGCTAGAAGGAGACCCCGATCGTTCTGAAAATGGTTTTGGCCAAACAAACCGTGCTGGCCTCTATCTTAGCACGCGTCAATCCTCCCCCCCTATAAATATATGATATATTTATAGGTTGGGTTGGCGTCGGTTGGCAACGACGCTGTAAAACACGCCACTCGCTGCGTGAGCTAGACAACCAGGGTGCCGTTTTTTTTTTTTTTTTGGCGGTCACCAAAGCTGGCGGTCGAGTAGATCATTTGTGCGGGGTGGAGAACCTTTGCTCCGCACAAGGGGAATGGTCGTATCACGTAGTGTTAATATGGTAAGGCATCCGCGAGGCAGTTACATAGTAAAACCCATTGCTGTCTCCGGAAGTGGCCACACCAGAACCAGAAATTAACTCATTGAAGCTGTCGTCCATATGCAAGTCCGCCTAGGAGGCGGTTCTTAGCAGGATGCAGCTCACCCTCCATGCGACTCACCCAATACCTCACGGCGCTTCGCGCTTGGTGCAAGCAATGTCTGCCTGGTTGGTGAAAACCCAACGTGCTCCGTCCCGGCATTGTAGGGATGCGAGGTTCTATGGTCATATGACTACGGCCGTGCACGACATGAGTACACCCCCCCCTACCCCCTCCCGCGGGAACTTCTTTTCTCACCGTATGCTCCATTGATGATAGAAGTGGACGCCAAGCTTCGACAACGGCCGTCGTTGTACACGTTCGTCTCCAAGTACTGAGCGGTCGCTGTCCGTGCCAGTACGAGTAGCACCGCCGACAGCAAGAAGAGATGAGACGACGTCATAGTCGGGAGCCGAGTGGTATGCGTGTGATGTTGCTGCTGCTGCTGCCGCCGCTGCTGCTCCTGCTGCTGCTGCTGCTGCCGCTGCTGCTGCGGCTGCCGCTCCTGCTGCTGTCTGTTCGAAGACATGGTCGTTCCGGCGGCCGGCCGCGCGTGCTCAGCGCTCGGGTGGGGGCAGGAAGTACGAAGATGTAGCACAGCAGCTGCAGCAGCAGTAGTATTATGACCGCCGCCTGGGCGTACTTCCGACATCCCCTCTTTTAGCGTTGTTTTTCACCTGCGCACCAAAACAAACGCATAAAGTTCAGGGGGGTGCAAGATACTTCGAAGTATAAGAGTCTCTTCCGACCCACAACGTATCGTATATGATATCAGCAGTCTACAGCGAATGGTACATAAACATATACCTGGTATACGACTCTGTCCCGAAATATAAGCAGCGTGTTTATTGAATATTAGTGTGTAAAAATTGCTTACATTTCGGTACAGAGGGGTATGGGTGGGTGATTAAACAGTGAAAATCAACGAACGTTATTGGCTTGAGTTGCAGCGTGAATTGTGTTATTATTGGGTGTTTCAGGAGACGATACATATATAAATGGGCAGCGGCCAAAAAATGGTATACCTTGTCCGTTTGCGGCCAAAAACAGGTATATACCAAAATCAAGTAAAACAATATCATACAAAAAAAAGACGTTCTCCAGCGGAGAGGTTTGCAAGAATTCCATTGCCGCCGGTAAATCCCCTAAAACAAGGCGAAGTTCCGTGAACGGGCTTCACTTCCGGTGGTTATCGCGTACCGGTATCGTGCATCCCTGTTTAATACATTCCCATATATACCCTTAAAACAAGACATAAAAAAAACGAAAACTAAATCGAAAAAGTCGGGCTACTACTGTACAGTCATACGTACAACCTCCTGGGTTCCACGGCTAGCTAGCTGCTGTCGGATTAAGTTCTCCTCGCTGAGGATTATCATTGTCTTCGCGCACATAACGATTATGAGTGCTATGAGTGATCAACGCTGAAGAGTGGTGAAGAGATCCGACAAACGGTCATGGTGTTTGAAGCAAAGATGTTGGCCCTTTTGGAGGGCGGGGGGTTGCCTTTAGAAGCAGTGACCAGAGATGCACCCATCAAGGTTGGATTGCCCCCGGAGGACCTGGTCACCGGACTTGGGAAGGAAACGGTAGCACAGGCACGTGTATCATATACCAGATTCAGCACCCATCCATCCTGGGCCAGAACATGGCAACTGGCAGCCCAAGCGAGGGATACAATATGTTCTAGAAACCCTGTGTCCCTCGATATACGGCCGAGAAGGCCAGGCTTGCTCAGTCATGGTATATAGACTACAAATGAAGGAGAGTGAGCGCCCCGACGAATACTTTGGGAGGGTTCGCGTACTAAGAAGTCGGCTTGCAACTCACGGAGTGGTATTCCCGGCTGTCGACACTAACCACCATCTTGCACGCAACCTGTCCTCCCCGTTCGGAGTCCCAAAGAGTATTTTACTCGCGAACGCAGACTTGGCGTGCAAAAGCCTTGAGCATGTGCTGTAGTGCGCTCAGCGCCCATGGTGAGATGAACATGGCGAGAGAGAAGAAGGAGGAGGAGAAAAACGGGAGGGGACACGCCCTCGTTACCCTCGACTGGTCTGACCGGAAAAAGGGGGTGCTCAAGATGGCGAGAGAGTGGGGCGAGGCGGTCGTGGCAGGGGCAGGAGGCGCGACCGCAAGAGCGGCCAAGAGCAGCAGCATCAGCAGCAGCAGCAGCAGCCTCAGTAGCAACACCAGCAGCAGCCTCAGCAGCAACACCAGCAGCAGCCTCAGCAGCAGCAGCAGCAGCCTCGTCAGCAGCAGTATCAGCAAGCAGCAACCACAGTAGCATCAGCAGTATCAACAGTCTCAGCAGCAGAACAGTATCAGCAGCACCAGTCTCCCCGCCATCAACAGAAGCAGTATCAGCATTTCCCATCGTAAGCAGCAGAGAATCAGAATCAGCAGCAGCAGCAGCAGCACGGGAGCGGTCGCGGAGGTGGTGGCTGGGAGGATACACCACAGCAGTGGGGAGCTGGAGGCAGAGGGCCCGGCGAGTGGAGAGGTGTTGGAATGTCTGAGAGTGGTCGTGGGCAAGCAGCCGAGGGAAGAGGGAGAGAATTGTCATCGTATCCTCCCCACCCAGGGGACTGCAACTATTCCCAATACCTGCCTAACCCTCCCCGATCTCTTGGTAGCTAGCCGCCGGTGCATGGAATTGACCCCCGGGACTAACGCCACCGGTGGAACCCCTCACCCCTTATATGCACCCCCTGGTCGACAGTAACAATGGCCACGACCGTGCGGTCGAGAAAAGTATGCCGCCGCCGCTTCCTATGGTAATGCTCTGCTTGCCTACGGTGTAGATATCACCGCTAATGCCGAGGACAGCACCTACAGCGACTACTACAACGAAGACTAAAGCGAAAAGGGCGATACGGCGATAACTACTACACGGAACACCAACCGCCACCGCCAATGCTGCCACTGCCGCGGCCGCCGCCGCCGCCGCCGAAACCGCAGTTTCAGCCGATGCGGCAGCCGCAGGTTCAGCCATCGCCTCCAGCGACGAGTCAGCATTCAACGAGACCCCCTACCTACGAGCCTCAACAGCCGCCTCCGCCGTCGACATCCCTGCAACAACCTCCCAGCTATACCCGGTCCTCTTCCTCTTCGCTTTCTCCCGGAGCACCTCCATCTCCTCAGAGCACTCTGAATTTACTCATGGCACGTTCAGTGCATAAAAGCAAGTTGGAGTCGAAATCGGGTAGTGTAGGGGTGGCTGGTTTGAGGTTTTCCTAGTCCGTTGGAGTCGAGTTCGGGCAGCGTAGGGGTGACTGGGTTGGGGCTTGCTGGTGGGCCTGACGAGGGTGTCGAGGAGAGGTTGATCGCGGGTCGTGGAGCATGGGGGCCGGCAGGTAGTGAGGAGTGGATTTCTGACAATGGGGTCCACCAATGACGTAACCAATAATCCTCGCAACGCATACGACTGGGTGAAGGTTTCCCCTGGTGAAGAGAGGGTCTTGATTAGGGGCGGTAAGACGATGCGAGTGAGAGAGGGGTGGGTAGCCTGAACATCAGGGTCCACTTAAAGACGTGTGCTACGATAGATGTACTGTAGAACTTTTTGGCTGAAATCGTTTCTGGATGATCGGGGTTCCTTAATCAAAAATCGTCGGACTTTCATCATCCTTGTGTTGGAACATTGTTCATTGTATACTTAGTGTATACTTAGTGCATACTTAGTGTATACTTAGTAGGCTATGGTATTGTGCATCGGGTAGCACTTTGATTTTCCCTTCAAAATCGGTTTTTGACTTAGTATTAGTATAGAGCTCCTGCAAGCGACCACCCTCAGAAGGCAGAAACATGGTGCACCTCTGCCCTTAAGATAGCATGTGTCTCAAAGCCCGAGTTCGACGTCAAGTTAACGGGAGCGTTTGTTACGGAGGGTTTATACCACCTTTGCATTTCCTCGCTTCACTATGCTCAAATCCCGTCAAACCATTACCCTTGACAAAGAGGGAGTGAACCTCTTCGACAACCGCCTTACATTTTCCCCCGTGGCCAGATTGGATCATCTTTACACGCGACCCGTTTGGACACAACCCCCACTGCAGGACTTAAATGCTGCGCCTGCTTTGTCTGGTGCTGCCCCCCGCCCCCCCCTTATGAGCATGTTGTGCCTGGTGTTCCACTTGCCCCTGTCCCTTCTATTTAAAGTAGATGGGGCAGGGCCTTCGGTTGTGGCTGCGGATATTGGCTTCCCGCCCGCCTGGCAAGGCATACGTAGCACCTGAGAGTTCGATATTCCCTCCCGACCCAAGTGGCGTTGTGACTGCGGATCATGGCTTCCCGTCCACCTCATGAGGCGTTGTGGCTGAGGGTAATAGTTTGTCGCCCGGCTGTCAAGGCGTACGTAGTACCTGAGAATTCGAGCTTCCGTTTTCACGTACCTTCCCCCTTTCAGCATGCGGGTTTCTTAACCAAAGCAATATCGCGGGAGTCTTTCGAGTCGAGTTTCACCGTGGCCTTGCGATAAACTTGCGCTGAGATTTTTTGTTTTCTGGCACTAATTTTAGGTCGTTCGGCTCTGGTTTTTGTGTTTTTCTGGAAGGATACTAATTTTGGGTTATTCAGGACCTATTGTTTTGTGCTTTTCTGGGAAAGAGTTTTTTTTTGTCTTCCGCGGGGAGATTTTTGGTTTCCTAGCACTAATTTCAGGTCCTTCGGATCTGATGTTTTGGTGTTTTTGTGAGATTGGTGCTTTTCTTTTGGTTTGTCTTGTGGGGGGGAGATTTTTGTTTTCTGGCACTAAGTTTAGGTTATCCGGCACCTGTTTTGTTTTGTGTGTTTCTGGGATTAGTTTTTCCCTTTGTCTTCTGAGGGGAAATGTTTGGTTGTCTGGCACTGATTTTACGTTATTTGACATGGGCTTTTCTTGTGTTTTTCTGGGATTGGTTTTTATGGGTCCTTCGGGATTGGTTTTCGGTGAGATAGGGCTAAGGTGTATGGTTTTTATTATCGAACCTTTTGGTTGAAATTGACGCTGGAATATTAATGTTTGGAAGGAGGTCATTGACATTATCTGTATATTTGTTTGTTTGCAACTCCGTGATCTTGATTTTGGACATTTTGAAATTTGAAATTTGAAACTCATGGGTTTGAGATGTTGCATTGTCTACATCGGAGACTATATTTATTATTGGCCTCAAGGATAGTTGAAGATTGCAATGCTACGTATTCATCAGGGAGGCTGAAGGATTCAGTGATCAATAAATTTGATAAACGTTGTATAACACATACTTACATGGTATATATATGTTTGAGTTTTGAATATCCTCATGGTACTTCTTGGACCAAACGTACGTAAGCGGGCTAAAAGAGTTGGCGGGAAATCCGTTGTTGGGTAAAATATTGTAGGAACCATCGGACATGGATGGATCGCATACTATATGGTGCCAGTTTAACTTTATTTGTGAAGTAGAGCAGAAAACCGTATGATAGCCAAAAGGGTCAAGGATTTTATGGTGGATAAACCATGAAAAAAGGGGAGGATGGGAAAGGGGGGTGTTGCCTCGCGGTGCAAGGCTTTTTCAACACAGCAGTTGTTCACTCGTATATATATATATATATCCAACTGTAATAACTATTAATACTTCTTGCTAACCATGTAACATAACCATGTAACATAACCATGTAACATAACCATGTAACAATCTCATATTGTAATACTGCCTCTTCGGTAGAACAGGGGCTAGGGGATTCTGAGATCATTCCCTGCACCGGTTCTGATAATCCAACAGCAGTATAATTGGAGTCCGTTCTTCTCTTGAGTAATTTGGGATGAACCAGGTGGCCTCACCTCCCACGGCTGGTGATTCCACCCTCCCTTACTTGTTTTGGACTTCTAGGCCTGGGTCTGGATTATCCTTGTCTTAGGCATATGAAGGCTTCATCCCCCCCCTCTGCGGAGTATAATATAGTATAAATGCACAGAATGTTCGAAATCACTCTTGTCTTGTAAAGTCGCCCTGTTGCCACTGTTAGCATCCAGGGGAGTCATCATACTATACATCAGGTACCATTTTAATGAGGAGTGGATATTATTGAACACGCGCGAACTATTGGTCACTACACGTGTAGAACTGAGTATCAACTGCTTAATCGTATAGGCTTGACTCACAAACACAATATGAATCGTAGAACAAGCGCGCCCGATGTCCGTGTCTCTGGCATATCGCGCAGCTATCAAAGTTGAGTTATATCATAGCCGTCCAATCGGTCGTATACTTACAGCTGCTCTGACGTACCAGGTATTTAACTTTTTTATAAAAAGCTGACGTATTTAACAGTCTTTATGAAAAGGTGGCAGCCGGTCAGCTGAGTTGAGTGGCAGCGACACGTTGGCGTTGGCGTGGGAGGTAAACTCACAAATCAGAGGAACTGGGTGGAGTATGTGCACGCTTCTACCTGTAGACGGGTTCTCTGCCCTCAAGCCCCCGCCAAGTACGCGATGAACAAACCATGGTAACTATTTGTACTGTCTCGTAGCAAAACGTATTATAAAGCAGCAGTAAGTAGACGTGTGTCATGCAGTCCCTTGGGAAGTTGGGTAACAACCTCTCCATCGCTCGAACGCACAGCTGGCGCATTCTGTGAATAAAACGTTTTACAAGATTAGCTGCTGTTCTTGAAAAACTACCTGATAATTAATTATAAGAACGTCATGCCAGGCGTGAGACCCTTCGGTCACATACTTCGAGCACATACTTCGAGCATATACATGTAAGAGTACAGATATGTTTCAAGTGTCTGTGATGCTCGCGAGTTGTCTACCGGCAGAGCTCTATATACCCTAGCCTTCACCGCCTAACCATTGTTCTGTACAGACAACCAGTCCGAGACGGCTTGAAAGCCGGCGCGGCTTTCCCGTGTCTGGCTCGATTTATTTACGTAGTGAATGGTTCGCGTGTTGAAGGCTGTCTGCAGTTCGATGTTCGATCTACAGTACCATGCTACAGTCAGTACTACGATCTGGCTAGCTGGGTCAAATGATGCAACGCACGATCCAACGACCAGAAACAATTTCGGTTGTGACGTTGTGATGCCTTTTCACTGCTGCTGTGACTTTCCCTTCGATGACCGCTATACACTGCATGCAGCAGTAATAAGTACCCTTCTCACATGCACCACCCAGCCTCGCCCTGTCTTCGTTAGCGACGGCGGCAGTCTCCACGCACCCTCGTAGTCTGCCTTATCGTGTCTCCTGGCTTGTGGCTTGTGGCGATCTCTGCTGATCGCTGACTGTCGATCATTGCCTTGCGGCTGAACTGCGTGCCCTCTATGCTATGCCGCATGAAACCGTCATTGAATAAATGACTACTCGTGCTGAACAGCCTTCTTCTATGCTTGGTGTACGCGTCATGCGTCATGCGTACGTGGTATGGGTTCGTCTTGGTGCTTTATATGGCCACAGGACGGGCGGGCGGCGGGATGATTGGGATATGTGTATGATGAGGTTCCGCCGCGTTAGGGAAGAAAATGCGGCGTAATTGCGATGAAATGGCGGTTACTGATACTTCTGTACTGTAACTGGTATGTTGTATGTACGACGTACGGGAAAAAATGTGACGTTTCGTCGAGCCGACTTCATGAGCAAGATGAACGGTAGTAGCTGAACAGGAACACATGATGCCCGAGGCCCCAAGCACGCTCCGGTCCCAGTACTGCTGTGCCCCCATACGTTCATACTTTCTCGAGCCCTTCCTTGCCACCGCCTCGACAGCTGAGCCCTCGCAGTCACCGCAACTCGGTACGACAGCAGCAGCAGCAGCAGCAGCGCCAAACACACAATCTAGTCGGTTTGCTGCTGAGGATCATGTTGTCTCGTACCTCCTTGCTCTCGGCGGTGCTACTAGTGGGCGCAGCGACCGCCACGACGTTCTCTGAGACGATGTACTACAACGACGCTGCGTGCGAAGACTTGAACAGCACCGAAATCGTCGATGGGGCATACGGTAAGAGCGTATCTCCCCTCCCCGCGGCGGTGGGAACCTTGTACTCCTTTTGGGTCGGTAACCATAAGCACAGGCGTTGCATTGCTGGCTCATGCCTGTACTTGTAAACTGCTGTACGTAGCTTGTTCTGATGCATGCGAGAGCCACGAGAAGAAGAAGCGCAGCATGCGTTTTTGCATAACTCTCGTGTGCGTGCATACTCGTGTTCGTGCGCGCGTACACGTATCTTTCCCGGTCGGCTGTTGCTCCCTACTTTACTCTTCGGCAAGTAGACCGCTCCGCCGGAGAGCAGGGTGCCCCGTGTACAGGATACATAGCGAGCGGTGGCTGCCTCGCGATGGATTAAAATAACAGCCCGTCGTGTCATTGTCTATCTGCTTCGACTGCGCCTCAGACTATTATTATTGTGTTATTAGCAGAGCCCTAGGCCCCTTTCCTTTTTCCGGTTTCATATACCTTTCAAGAGTGTCGAGACGCGTCACTATTAATAGTGTACGAAGACGACTACGTAATATACGGTACTACTGTACGGCCGTACGTATGTACGTAGGTCAATTTTATTATTGGTCCCACAACAGTACGAGTTGTTCGGGAAAATCCCCGCTGCCTTTCGAAACCCGCAAGGCGTGTGAAGGGAGCTTATCTTCGAGTCACGGCCGACGGCAAAACAACCGTGAACAACCAGACTCGTCCCACAACGGTACTACTGCTGTACGTACGTAGGGGGGGGGGGTTGGACACCAAACCTTTTCGACGATCGATGTAAAATTTCGTCTCGCAATCCCTCTTTCGTTCAGAACAGCAGATTGTTCGCTACATGCCCTTTGGGACCCCGAGAGAGAAATACAGCGACCAAACTTGACCAAACCAATGATACGTGTGGTACTCGTACTGCTGTAGTATCAGCCGTCCGCCTACGTGCTGTAGTATCAGCCGTCCGCCTACGTACGAGCAGCATAAGATAAGCACCCACCAATCATACGGGTAGGACCATGTTGCTCCCGTGCCCGTGTTCGTTTACGACTCCTTACGTTGTAACAAACTCGGGCACTACGAGTACGTAAGTAGCTTTTATCGCCCCCCAATCACCACACACCAGTAGTAGTACGTACGTACGTACGTACGTACGTAAATAAATACAAAGTGAAGGCCAAAATTGCTTGCAATCATCACCACTTTTCAGCGCCAATGATCCCCTCTGGTTGATTTCCATGAGAGGGTTACAATATCTTCCCTCCGAGGGGACTTTTGCTCCTCGGATGACGCGAAAATTCAGTAGTAGAGCTTACCACTTTTTTCGAGATTTGGTCTGATTTGATTGGCTACGTAAGGGGCAGGGCTACGAGGGCTGGTCTGAATTGATTGGCTAAGGGTCAGGGCTAGGATTGGTCTCATTGGCTAAGAGTAAAGGGCTAGGATTGGTCTGATTTGATTGGCTAAGGGCCAGTGCTAGGGTTTGTCTGATTTGATTGGTTAAGGGTCAGGGCTAGGGTTGGTCTGATTGGCTTAGTTAGGGTTAGGGTCAGAGCTAGGGTTAGTTATTTTCGTCTCGTGCCCAGCATGTAGCAACCTTTTTCTCGACTAAGTGGTATCATAAGCAACCCTCCGAACACTACGAGTATTCCCAAAAGTCGGGTTTTTTTAGTGCACCATTTTTTTCAAGCTCCTCGCGTTTCGCGATGATTTTTGGGACCCGATAAACATTAATTTGCACTTCGCTACCACGATCGGTCGTTGCATGAAACCCCTGTAATTTTCTATTACACGCTGTTTTTTCTGTGCTGTTACCAGGTACCAGGTGTGTATTATATGCATACGTATGTGTTGTTCGTTATGTACAGTAGGTAATTGTGCACGCTCTTTCTTGCCCGTGAGTCAATAAACAGAGGTCACTTCCCTAGGAAAAGCATGTAAACGTAAGCACACGTGAAGAGGTGATTTCTTCTCTTCGCACAAAAGACGGAGGGTACGCAACGTAGGCGGGAGTGGGGAGAGGGTGGGGGGGGATTACGTAGCAACAAGCACAACCTTACTAAAACAAATACGTATTGTAAGTTGAAAAGGGTGTGCAGGGTATAATACTGCAACCAGGGGTATATACTCGAATAGATATATATATATACTTCGTATACATATGAAAAAGGACACGTACTTCATTTTCATGCATGGCCGTAGTCGTATGACCATAGACCCTCGCACCCTTACAATGCCGGGACGGAGCATGTCGGGTTTTCACCGACCAGGCAGACATTGCTAGCACCAAGCGCGAAGCGCCGTGAGGTGTTGGGCAAGTCGCATGAAGGGTGAGCTGCATCCTACTAAGAACCACCTCTGAGGCGGACTTGCATATGGATGACAGTTTCAATGAGTTAATTTAATTTATGGTGTGGCCACTTCCTGAGACAGCAATGGGAGCACTATGTCACTGCCTCGTGGGTGCCTTACCATATACTCACTACGTGAATACGAGCATTCCCCTTGTGCGGACCAAAGGTTCTCCACCCCGCACAAATAATCTAACTCGACCGCCAGCCTTGGTGAACGCCAAAAAAAAAAGTCGGTACCCTGGTTTTCTAGCCCACGCAGTGAGAGGCGTGTTTGACAGCGTCGTCGCCAACCGACGCCAACCCAACCTATAAAAATATATTATATTTATAGGGGGGCGGGGGGGGGGTGAGGTATAAATCGAAATCAAGTAAACCCAATTATAAAACCTGTCATTTATTTTCATGTTCGTACAGAGAAATATCACCTTTTCTAGTTTGTTTTTCTCATTCTGACCTTGGGAAGGAGCGCGCTTGTAGGCAATTTTCTCATTTTTGTCGCGTGTATATACTGTACTGCCAATACTATCATATCATAATGATACGTACTTAATTATTGAACGTGGCAAATCGCTACCTCCCTCCCTCCCTCCCTCCCTCCTTCCCTCGCTTTGCTTTCCGGTGCCTACTCCAGGCATGAGCGGGCTGGATGCCTACGGCGATTGCACCAACCTGACGAGCTACGGCCAGTCGTACAAGTCGAGCATGTACGAGTGTGCCGACAACGGCGCAACGCTGAGCTTCTACGAGAGCGACTCTTGCACCGGCGACGCACTTACGTCGAGCGAGGTCTCGAACAACACTTGCATCGACGGCCAGATCGAACGCTGCTCGTCTGAAGGTGACAGAACGTAGTGTGGGCGGAGTGGGGGGGGCGGTTGCCGTTATATAGTGCCAATATTGCTGGTTGAGTCTGTGCCGGTTGCCCGCTACCATGACATACGAGTAGTGCCTGTGGGGTCGCTTGGCACAGACAGATGGGATTCGCCACGTGTGGTATGTACGTACTGCAGTGCTTGGCGTAAACTAATAGTGCCGGCCACCGCTACGTATAGCACATACTGTAGTGACGGTGTTGTTGGTGGAGTAGTGCCGGCTGCCGCTATAGAGGTTCCACTACTGCTGTATGTAGATACGTAGGTCGATAGATATAGACACACGGAGATATACGTAGATAGCGATGATGATGATCATCATCATCATCAGCAGCAGCATCATCATCATGGTCATGATGATGACGATGATCTGAAAGAAACAAACGGCGTGGGCGCCCTCGGGTTGTTTTACTGTTGTGTTTTACGTTCCCTTTTTGAAATTATTGCGTTACGTACATACACTGTAGGCTCGTTTTGCCCGTCCGCCTCGTGTCCGTCGTACGCGACATGACATTGTCATGGAATGGCATGGAATCGAGTGATACGGGGCTTCCAAGCACACGCGCGGTATGCAAGTTTCCTCAGGACTCAGGACACATACAGCACGCCTCGAGTACTAGAAACTGTCTGGTACGTACGTATATATACGACGAGTGAACACGTGAACCACTACGATGGACTCAGAAAAGCGTGAGCCAATAAGATGGACTCAGAATATCGCGAGCCAATAAGATGGACTCAGAAAACCGTGAGCCACTAAGATGGACTCAGAGAAGCGGAAGACAAAAAAACGTTCGCGCTCCAACGTTTGCTTGTCCGAGCGTCTCGGCAGTTACATAAACAAAAGACGCCCTCAAACCGCTCACAAAGGCTCATTTTAGCCAGAAACCGCGCGAGCAGCGTACTTCGGTAACGTGAGAAAAAGGGGTACTTCCAACCCACTCTACGACAGACACGGTACAGTAGCGCTTCTCTTTTCTGCACAGCACTTTTTCTTTCCGAATTTGTCGCGGTGTTGAGTGCGGGGATTCCCCCCGGTAGAACTGCCCCCTGCTTCGGGGCAGGAAGTATCATCCAATCCAATGCATGTATATACGATGAATGATAGACGGCGGCACAAAAGTAATCCAACATCACCGTGCTACTTTCAAGGGTCGTCGAGAGGTTAGCCGCTGCGTGCGGCGCACGTTCGTTCGCGCTACGAAGCCATAGAAGCAGGCCGACACTGTACTACTACGAGTAGCCATCGGTCTTGGCTGTGAGACATGCCAGGCGCGATCGAAGTGCGTACCTCGGTGCCCCTACCGTAGACCCTCCCATGCCCAGTTCCTACCGTATGTCGTAGCCAATAGATTGATCGATTCGATGCAGTAACACCACCCCTTCAGATACAACAGGATAACTATCGTACGTGCTAGCAAGTGAGCGGCTCTAACATAAAACATACGTCACCAATGTTCTGCTGCTGCTGCTGTTGCTGCCCCACCTGCCCCGGGTTTGTACAGACTTGGAGTGGGATATTTCCCCCGACTGGATGGTGGACGTCGTCTTCTACACGGACGCATCCTGCAGCACAGCGAGCGGTGTAGTCGGCGAGTACACCATGGAAGAAGTCCTAGCACTAGAGGGGATGGACTCCTGCCAATCCATGGGCGGCTTCTCCTCCGGCTCCTCTTCCTCCTCCGGTGGCGGCAGCGGCGGCAGCGGCGGCAGCTCCGGTGGCTCCTCCAACGGCACTACCTCCTCCGCTGCCTCCGCCAACTCCACCGCGTCTTCCAACTCCACCGCGTCTTCCAACTCCACCGCGTCTTCTAACTCCACCAGCTCCGCCGGCACCTCCGGCTCCGCTAGCGTCCCCACCTCCTCCGGCTCCTCGGGTTTCTCGGGCTCCTCCGGCTCTTCTTCTTCTGGTGCTAACTTGGCGCTCCAGTGCATCGACGGCACGATCGGGATGGTCATGTTCGAGGGAGACGACGCCACGTGCTCGAACGGGCTCACGGGGGCCTCGAAGAGCGAGTTCGGCTGCTTGCCCTCCATCTTCGAGGAGGGGGCTTACATGATGACCACCTGCTCGGGGACGTCGGCTGCGGACAGCGACGACGACGCCGCCGACGACGACGACACCACCTCCGGCGGAGCTTCGTCCTTCCCTCTCGCAGCCGCCGGCGGGGGTGGTGGTTCCTTCGCGTGGTCGATCGCAGCCGCCACCGCCGCCGCCGCTACCGGGCTCGCCTCTGTTCTTGGCTGAGTCGCCGAGCTTGGCTGTGTTGGGCGTGTGAAGCTATACATATGTGTGCAGCACAAGCAAGTAGGAGTGGCAGATGACACCTGTGTATGAATGTTGGTGGTGTTCAGAGGGGGGGGGGGGGCGGCTATGTGCCGGGACCCTTGTACTTATGTCCCTTGTACCCATGTACGTACAAAATCTTACGAAGTGGTGATATATACCGGACGTGGGGCTATGTGCCGGCACCCTTGTACTTATGTCCCTTGTATCTATGTACTTACAAAGCGGTGATATATTGATATATACCGGACGTCGGCGAGACGTAGTGCTTTATAGTCAATCTCAGAGTGTGAAGCATTGGAAAGGGGGCGGGCGGGTAGTAGTGGAAAAAAATGCATGTTAATATCGGGGCGGCTTCTTACCGTCGTGAGCTGAACCCGTCGCGTTTCGTTATCCAGCGCACCCCAAAGCTGGCCTGGGTGAAATGATTAATATTGTATGCTGGGTTTAACGGGCTGTTTAAAGTGTCTATACATATACATTACTTTTGTACGACGTTGATTGAATGTCGGATGGTGTTGCTGTACGCCCTCCCCCCCCAGGTAGCGTCGTTTGTTTTCAAACGCAAGCACCAGTCGGGTTCAAGATTTGTTTTGTTTTTCCGGTGTAATATCATGCAGCAGGCGCTCTGGGCGCACCTGGCTGTAACATTGGCAAAAATAAGGCACGGGCTGAACCTGCACCCGCCGTGCGAGTATTCTAAAAACAATTTTTACGTTCTTCGGCAATTGATTTGGTGATCGTGCGCTGGCTCCACAGCTAGCTATCGACAGGCAAATAAAAGGTTCATTTCCACGAACTATTTTTTCATTAATAATGGCTGCCTCCTATTATGTTGACTGCATTTGAGAGGGAATGACAAAGGTCGGCATCGCAGCGCCCCCGCCTTGAGCTTCAAAGCTACAACAACTCTCGCTTTTCTCTCGTCCGAGTTTTGCTGCTACGTACCCGCGACGTTTACGTAGTGACGTGGTAAGCGGACGACAGACTCCGCACGCTCTCCTCCAGAATTTCCTTTTGTTCTTCCCTCTCCGCATTTTCTTGTCCCCGACTCGTGATTTAATCAATCGGGTGGTGGACGAAAAGGGGCTCGTGGTTTTTTCCTCAGGCCAATAACTTCTGTAACTGCTCGATGCGTTTTCTCGTCTACTTGAGAGTATACAGATATATGCTTACAGCAGTAGTTAGTGTACATACATATATGTTCAAGCTTGTCTCGCTGTCACTTTTCCTTTCATTTTTGATACGCGCAACGTACTGCAGTGTGCGGTTCATTGTCCCATTCGTAGTCTATGCTACTACCCTTGTCATCCAAGTATCACTGTTTTGTAACATGAAGGAGCGGCTTCAGCGTTGATCACTCATAACCACTCCGAACCAAGAAAATCGCGGCGGCGACCAAACAAAAAGCCCCATCTGCACACAAAGACTTGTACTACTAATATACTATTAATTCTCCCTTCTCTTCTGCACCTTTTCGTCGGGCGTGAACTGTTTCTATTCATAACAACTCCAATTTTGCTGTCTAAATGTTGTTATCAGATTTGTTTTTCGTCTCTGGTCTTTGTTTATCCCGCCTTCCATTATGGGAACACTTTTGACAGTGAATATAATACCTGGTATTTCACTATCAAGATTCGACCCTCCCCGCTGCTGCTGCTGCTGCTGCTGCACATGCGCGACATACGAACACGACACCCGCAACAAACGCAGGCAATGAAGCGACTATAGTTCCAATCATACCAGCGGGTACGTGCAGAGCAAAGCGAGTTGTAAAAAAGCAAACTCAATTATTTTCCACTTATTTTTTTCCATCACAATTTTTACCATAATATCATATTTGCCCCTTTTTTTTGTCCCTCCCTCCTATTAACTAGTCGTAACTCAGATTCGGGGTCACGCCTGATAGTAGCATGGACTTCTCTCCTGTCCCCAATACGTACGGTTCGTGCCGTGTGCCTTTATCGTGAGAAAACTTCAGCAATTTCTTCCCTCGCCGGCTCGCGTCGAATTGTGCCTACCCGCGCTAGGCGCCTCACCGCTTAATTGAATCCTTTTCTTTTTTTTGTTTTTACTTTTTGCACGAGAAAACAAATCAGAAAAAAAAAAGAAAAAAAAAAATTGTTTTGTGCTATATACGTCGTATATCATCCAGCGATCACAACAGTGTTCCGATTGTTTTTCCATTCTGACCATTTTTAGATAGTTATTAGGTATCGAAAATATATTTTTCGGACGCCCTTTTTTTGCAAGTAAATATAATATCGCCCCGGGTGGGATTCGAACTCCAGGACCAATACTATAATAGTGGCATTCGAGGGTAGCCACTAGTAGACCACCGGGGCGACCAATGGCATGGCTCGGTAGGCCCGGATGCTTTTAGTGGTCAACTTTTTTCAAGTCCTATTGTGTCGACTGGAGGTGCTAAGGGTATATACCCGCCGTGTCACCCCTCGACGCACAGCGTTTCGACCTCAAGCCCTTTTGCTCTCAGTACAACAGTATACCCCCCCCCCCCAAGGAATAAGAAAAACCTGATAAAAATAAACGAGGCTCACGTTATGTGCGACGCTATTATCGTACGTATGCGAGTTGGGTTGAGAGTTCGAGCTCAGCGGCGAACGCTACGTACACCAAACCCTACCTGGTACACAATAGCCTATCTATGTTCTCAAGGCTGTTCAGGGGTGGGGTCACAATATGGTTACTAGCAGGTTCGCTCAGGTTACGTACGTATACCAGGTATATACGAAACAGTAGTAGCTGATTATTTTGTTGGCGGGCCCATACAAGACCAGACACTCTCCTCGTGCGGTAAAGGGGAAAAGGAAACGGCACTGGATCCTATACACAGATAAAGCCAGGACGTATGGTACATACGAGGAGCGGTCATATAATTGCGCCTCACATTGGCCAACCCCAGATGCGTACTCGCATCTGTTGTTGTTGTCTTCACATTAAAAACCGTGCCGGTCTCTCTATCCAGTACCTCCATCTGTCCGTACTAATCCAACACTTGACACGGTCGATTCCCGTGGTCACAGGCTAACTTACCCAAAAAAGGTATACTGAAATAAAAGTGGAACCCGAAGGGTCCGCAAAGCGATCAAAGCCAGTCAAAAACAGATAGTCTGGAGCCCTCCGCTCCCCTCTACACGCTATGTGAAGGTAAAAATAAAAATGGAAAAGTCAACATCACCAATCGGGGGTACACGCCCCCTGATTCTATCTTGGTGCCCCTATAATGCCGGGGTGTTCCGTGCCGGGTTCACGCCGGTCAGGCAAACAAATCGAGTCCTCCACCCCGATTATAAACGCAGACATGATACGGGGGAAGGGAACTATGGTCCCGTGTGACTGATGTACCCCCGGCCTGCGAGCAGTGTAACTGCAAAAGGTCAAAAGCAACGAAGGGAAAAAGACGAAGACACAGACAAAGAGACAAGTCAAAAGTACAAGCAAACACTCACACAGACAAGACCGCAGAGACAACACATTGACACGTCATCCCGAGGGGGTGGTGCAATGGTGCGGCGGTGGGGGGGAGGGGGAAAAATAACAAAACAAACAAACAAACAAACAAACAGCCCAGGACAGTCAATCCGGCACATATCGCGCCACTCGGTCCGCCATTTCTCGCTTGTTTCTTTCCCTCGCCGATTCGCCCTTCTTCCGCACCCCTCCCGTCCCGTTGGTTCTTGGTGTCTCTTTGTTGTTGCTGCGCTCTTTTTCTCGCTCGGTCGCTCGTTTCCGGCTAGCCTCCTCTTCTTCCTTGTGCCAGGAAGTCATAAACCTCTCAGCTCCCTGCAGCACTCCCTTGTACCACTGCCTTCCTCCCTTCACCTTCGCTGCTTCCGCCCAAACTGAATTCGGGATTCCGAAGACACGTCTCTGGTCGTCCGTAGAGCCGTGCGTAGCTCCGAACGCTTTGAAGTCGTCCTTCAGGCACGTCTGCCAGTTCCGCTCCGGGCACCCCGCGCCCGGGTCCTTCCCCCCCACCAGCTCCCCGAACATCAGTCGTTTCGGGAGTCGCCCGTCTGGCTGCCTTGCCACGGCCCCCGCGAACAGTAGGCGCCGTTGCCGGACAGTGGCTTCCACGCTCTGGCACCCGACCCTCTTCAGGGCCTGGGCGTAGGACAGCTGCCGGTAGGTGCCTTGCTTGCGCTGGTACCCAATAACTCGCAGCAGCAGCCGGTGGTGTATCGTCCGCAGCAGTCGGTAGTGGTCGCGACGTGGGGCCCATGTCATGCAACCGTACAGCAGTGCCTCCATCGCCTCCGCTTGAAGCAGGCGGGCCTTGAGTCGAAACGGTGCTCCCGGCCTATCGAAGAGCTCCGGGCCATACCTCCTGACGCACGCCGACGCTGCTCTGCTCCTGAAGTTGATCTCCCGGGTGAGGTCGCCCTGTTCGTTGACGAGGCCGCCCAGGTACCGGAACTCGTGGGTTTGGGTGTATTTCTGCCCCGCTGCTTCGATTATCAGCGGCGGCGGGGGCGGTGTTGGCTGCTTCTCCTTTACGCGCATCAGGAGAGTCTCCGTCTTCTTCTCCGACACCGTCAGCCCGAACTCCCCAAACACCTGCACGATAATGGTCATCATCCTCGCCAGTCCGTCGGCGGACCTCGATACAACGCCGGCGTCATCGGCATACAGCATCCCCCACACCGCCCTCCGTACGCGGTCGAGTGGTGTCTCCGTCCCCGCTCCCGTCTCCTCCTTCAGGAACACTAGGTTCTGCATGATACCATCGTCCTCGCTGAATCGTACGATAACGACCTCTAGGGCCGCGGCGAAGAAAACGTTGAACAGCAGTGGGGACAGCACACACCCTTGTCGCAAGCCTTGCGTGACCAAGAACCAGTCCGACAGTTCTCCATCGTCCATGCGCACCCGGGCCCGCATTCCGTCGTGGAATTGGCGGATGACGGCGACCATCTCCGCAGGAACCCCGGCCCTGGCCAGCACCTTCCATAGCAGCTCTCGGTCCACCGAGTCATAGGCCTTCTGTAGGTCGACGAAGCACATGTAGAGCGGTATTCTCCTTCTCCGCCCTAGTTCCTGGAGTCGGCGCACGACGAACAGCATGCATACTGTGGATCGACCAGGTCGGAAGCCGCACTGTTCCTCCGGAAGGATGTTGTTGGCTTCACAGAAGGCGCTTAGGCGGTTGGTGATGAGTTTGGCGGGGACTTTGCCTACGTGCGATAGTAGCGAGATCCCCCTGAAGTTGTTGCAGTTGGACCGGTCGCCCTTCTTGTACAGCACTTTGATGGTTGCATCCTTCCACTCTTGCGGGATCTCTCCTCCGTTCCACACGTCGACAAGGATGGTATGAAGGCGCTCCAGGACGACGGGTTCGTCGTCATCGATCTTGAGCAACTCGGCAGGGAGGGAGTCATGGCCGGGTGCCTTCCAGTTCTGCAGGCCTTTCGTTGCCCGTTCCACCTCCTCGAGGTCTGGCGCCGCTCCCAACCGTCGGGTGGCTCCGCATCTATGACATGGTAATTTGTGCTTACGTTAGAGGAGGAGGGGCGCCACAACAAACTGAGACATATGCAACGAGTTTATTTTTGTTTGCCGTGTTTGTTCCTCGGGTATAATAGTGACTGGCGACAATCACGTGCGGATCGTCGGGCCTCCTCGAACAGATATAGGGGGTTGTTAGCGGACCGAGTCAAAGGAACTCCCCTAACGCAGTAGTGGCGAGGAAAACAAAACTGAAGCGAACCCTGCCTCGCTCCATCGCCTACTTTACCAAAACAAAGCCAACGATCTACAAGTAATTTTAAAAAAAAAACGGGTTGGAGGAAATTTCTAAGGATCGACCGTGGCTGCGGAGGAGATGGTTGTATGATTCGACTTATTCACCGAAACGCGTATCTGCGCCTATTACTCCGATAATCGTGCGAAGTTCAAAATGAGATTTTCAGTGCTTTCACCAAGCCTGAAGGACTCCTGCAATTACTACTCCGGCCATTGAGAGCGGCATATCAAACAAAAAATGAGCAACCTCGCCGTGTGCACACTCCGATCACGCTCGGCACAATATGCGAGTGTACCGTATATATAACACGGAAGAAAGCACACCCCCCTTAGATAACGCACCCCCCCCACATAAGCACACCGGGTGATATATGTTTTACTCGTTTTTTTACCGGCACTTTATCACCGGGGGTACGTTAGATAACACACCCCCTACGTGTGTATGCCCGAAAACAGTGTCAAACTCCACAATCATCACACCATCTGGTGGATGGATATAATTCACAATCCACAACCAACCCGCACCGGTATGGACACCAGCATGGAGGTAACTGCTGAACGAGTCTGCGGCTTCGACCCCACCTGTAGCTGCTGCTGCTGCTGCCGCGCCTCGGGCGACAATCATGTCGTTTTTATTTGGGACCAGCGCGCTTACCGGTACTGGCACTAACGGTATCACGTCTCCTACGTCCGCCGTGTTCCAAGCCCCGGCTACTGGTACCGGTACCAGCGAAGCACCTGCAGCACTTGCGGTGCGACCCTCGGGGCTTCAGCAATGAGTACCTGTATGGTACCGGTATCGGTAACCGTTTTGCGGTATCATAGCAAGGCGGGGATTTTTGCTGTTATCCCCGGGTTTCTAGCGCTTTCCTTACCATCACCGGCAATACGTGAGAACAGAAAAACAAACAGGTTTTAGACCAAGCTTGTCATGCGTTAGCAAACCCCTTGCTAACATACCCCCTGCATTATGGCCGGGGTCTGTTCACACTCACTCCATAGCAATCATTGATACACCGTTATCACACTCTCTCATTACCACACCCCCTGAATCTGGTCGGGGTCTGTTAACTTTCCTTATCAACCAATAATACCGTTAGCACACCACGTCGTTGTCACACCCTCTCGTCAGCACACCCCCTAGCTGCAGGGCTCTCGTGTATGGTGTTTATCACCGGGGATGCGTTAGATAGCACACCCCTCGACAACAGCACACCCGGTGATAATATTTTTAAATGCCAAAAATTATATCACCGGGGTGTGCTTTCTTCCGTGCTATGCGGTATCCTCCGCAACAACAGCAACGACAACAACAAAATCAAACGGCCACGGCAGCAGCAGCGGTAGCAGAGTCTGATGCAGAGGCCACACCCCCACCACCCCGCTGACAGCTAGGCCCCGCATCTGGATCATCATCGCCGCCGCCGCCGTCACCGCCCCGGCCCAGGCCCCGCGCCGACATCTGCCCCTCTACGACAACAACTCCATCCGCAAGCTGCTCCATGGCGCACCCTTCCGGTCGCAACGCGGACACGGCAGAGCACACCTCTCTCAAAGTCGAACGGGCGGGACCCCCCGCCAACACCAACACCAACGCGCCAACCCTCGTCGCGTGTGCACGTATTGTCTCGTCCAAGGCCAAGGCCGAGCTAGAAGCGACGGCGACACCCAAAGGCGTCACCGCCTCATCCTCTCGTGACGGCGGAGACTTTCGAGCCGACGCTCGCCGAGAGCAGTCGCCGCACGTCCACAGCAAGGCGCACAGCAGTTTGGAGGCGTGGGCGTGGACTCGCGGCCAGCAGGAGAGGCAGAGGGCGTGCAGGGCCCTCAGCGTCGCACCTCGGGCGTCTAGACTGGCAGAAACCGGGGATGACTTTTGAGAGAGGTCGAACGAACGCCGAGCGGGCAGGGGGGGCGGGGGGGCGGGGGGAGGGGGGGGGGCGGCAAGAGGGGCGGGGGGGGTAAACGTTTTTACCACTTGACCCCGTTCAAGGGGGTTACTGGTGTACCTGGTATTACTTTACGCTGCCGCCCGTCATTTAGTGTAAACATTGGATTGGATGAGGCCTCCTGCCCGGAAGCAGCGGGGCCACGTCAGGGACGAACCACTGCGTTGAGTGTGAGCTCAGTGAACGCGGCGACCATCTACTCGAATTGCTCTATAACCTAGTGATGGATCATTTCTGCAGTATAAGTAAAAAAAAACCTAAGCCGCGAAGAAGAACGAGTGTTTCAGGTCAGTGGGTGCTCTGAGTAGTGCGCCCGGTGTTTTTGTGCACATCCACGAAAGTCAGGAACGAAAAAGAATACCAAGTTGCAGATGGGCATAGCTGGGTTCGTAGCAACACCTTTTCGCCAAAACACAACATCGATTCATGTTCGCCTCCGCGTCTTGCTGACTCGTGCCGCCTACGACTCAGATTCGAAACAAGTGTATTGAAAGTCGGGGGATACCCGCTAAATGTTGCACGGAGTGAGTCGGCCAAACGGTGCACAAGTGAAACGACAAAAATACCTGGAGGATAGGCAGCACACACAGAAGCGCCGGTCGTAGAAGCTCGCAGGGCGCGTATCCTTTCCCCGTGGCCGGTAGCTCCAGCAAAGCTGCCGCGCCGGACACCATGACAACCCTTACCACCCCATCGCTCGTTCTTCCTGCCTGCGCTAACGCCTCTCTCGCGATACGAACTCCGGCACCGCCGGCGCCGGCGTCGTCCCCGGAGGCGTTTCGCAGTAAGCGGACGGCGGCGGCAAGACACAACAGGCTCGCGGAGGGGTCCCTACCCCCGCCTCTGAGCCCTCTCTCGAGAACCTCCAGCAACAGACCGCGGTGCCAAGCGAGCTCCGTTGGGGTGGCCTCAAGGCCCACGCGCAGCAGCAGCGAAAGTCCCAGGGCCTGATGAGCTGGGTCGTAGTCGTCCGCGAGGGGCAAGACTAGCGGCAACGCGTGCCCGAGAGTCGCGCCGGCGACGAGGGGGAACCGCAGCCGACGGATGACCGCAGAAATCGCGTGTTTGACGCCCACGCCGGCCCCCTCCCGCCACCCTCGAACGCGAGCGGTGGCGCGAAGCTCTTGGACCAGCATTTCCGCGCTCCGCTTGGCTACGGGCCCGCTATCGCTCAAGGAGAGTGCGCCCCAGGCAGCCTCAACTAGATCCTCCGCTAGCTTGGCGGTGATGGGACTACCGGCCCACGGCGCGGCTAGCTCGTGCCTCGGCAGCGCTTGCCCCCGCACGCACAGCTCCCACGGTATAGGGATGGCGAGCTCCGTTGCTGCAGCGGCAGCAGCAGCAGCAGCATCAATAGCCGCTGGTACAGTTGTGGGCGACGGTGGCAGTAGTGGCTCCGTTGCGCGGTTGAGAGGTTCGACCTGTACGCAGGACAGCCAGGCTTCGGTAGGGTCGTCCGACCTAGACGCACTTTTTTCAAAGGCCATGGATGCCACCAGCAGCTTCGCCGTCACCGTGCCCCGCTCCTTCGCCCCGCCGGCCACCATCGCGCTCGCCGAGAACTCGTCCCCTGCGCAGAAACGCGCGCCCGCTCGAAGGAGGAGGTGGGTCGAAGACACCATCCAGCGCCGCCGCCTGTCCCCCAGACTCCGCAACGCCTTCTTATCACGGACGGACAGTTTGTCGTCATCATCCATGTGTGGGGGCAACGCCTGCTCGTGAGCGGGCGGCACCTCATCGAGCGCCTCTGCGACCTTCCCCGCCAGGCGCATCAAAGCGGAGCGCTCCTCATCGCCGGCTTGATCCGTACCGCCTCTCGTACTCTCGGGGGGCGGGGGCTTTAGATGTTGTTGGGAACTTGGTCGCCGCTTGCCGGTTAACCGGCCCTCGGGCGACAGCGCTGCGTCCCCCTCGCTTCTGCCAATGGCTGCGGCCCCCTCCAAGGGACGAGCGATTACCTCCAGCCTTACGAGCAGCCCAGCGTAAACGTTTCTCCAAAACTCTTCATCGTCTTCCTTGTCTCCCTCCCGCTGCTCCTTGCTGCCGCCGCTCACTGGCCTCAAGCACTCCGCCCTGAACCCTTCCACAGCCTCCTCCGCCGCCTCCAGCGCCGCGACTCGAACACCACCACCACCACCACCACCGCCACCAGCGTGTGCTGCGCCTGCAAGCAGGAGAGCCCGAACCGCGTCGCGGGTTTCCCCGGAAAGATCGCCCAGCGGGGCGTCCCCGGACCTCGACGCTCCCTGGTTCACTCCTGCACCCCACGCTAACGACACCGGCGGACCCGTCAACATGCTCGCCAACCACACTTCGATCGCCCCCAGCGCTTCCACCCGCACCGCCGCCGCCACCTCGTGCGCCGCTGAACAACGGGGAGACAACCCCGGCGAGCCCAACAGCGAAACGCCTCCTCTCAGCGCCCGAAGAGCCCTCCGTGTCGTCTCCTCCGCCGCTAGATCGGTAACTCTCGAGTCGGCGACGAGGAGGCCCTCGTCTTCGCGAGACGCCGCCGTCACCTCGCGCAGGACGCGGCACGCGTTACGCATCGCCGCGGAAGCAACGGCGACGACTGAGGGGCCTGGGGAGGAGCAAGAGGGTGAGGTCGGAGGGTCGACCTCGACCGAAGGCAAGTGCGGACCGCCTTCGTGGTCGTGGTCGTGGTTGAGCTCGTCGACGCCAAGTTCGGCGTCGTCGTCGTCGTTGCTGTTGCCGTCGCCGAGACGACCAGAAAAGGGGCTAAGGGCTGCACGCGCCGCTTGCTCGACTTCGGGGAAGCCGTCGACGAGCAGGGCAGGTAACCAGCACCCCTGGCGGGTGCAACCGGTTTTTAATCGTGGATAGTCAAGGTACCGCAACCCGGTTGGGTTGGGAGGGAGAACGGGCGGAAGCGAAGCGGGAGGTGCGGGAAAAGAGGTTGTTGGGTAGGATAAGAATCATGCAGCAGGAAATGGGTCGTCTACGTATGTTCTCGTCCATGTGCTGAAGATCGCGGAGACGTGTTCACTAGAATCAAGGCATTAATAGATACAGAGAGTATTGGTTACGAAACCACAACCAACAGAGAGACATCGCAGGCAGATGCATGCTAAATGTGCAACAAACTTTTTTATCATAGCGTGCGCAGGTAGGTCCACGGAATTACCGCTAGTTTAACGGAACGATGACGCAATCGTTATAAACGGATTGATGACACAATTCGTGTGCGGACATACAAAGGCATGAAGGTTTCCTGCATGATCGGTCGAAAACCTTACTTTCCTACCAAAAACAACGTCAAGTTTCACGCACAACACGATGCGATCAGTCCTTACGGCGAAAAAAGCCAACTTTTATGGCATGAAACCCGGTAGTGGCCTCCACCGACACACCGCCAAAACGACACCACCACCATCACCACCACTTAAGGCAAAAGACCAATCACCTGTTTCGACGACAGCAGGCTCAGAAGCGCCCCAACGTCCGCCTTCCTGAATGCTTCTCCCGCTACCCCCACCGCGGCGACCCTAACGTTCCACCGCTCGTCCTCCGCCCCGACCGCCGCGATCTCTAGGGCGTCACTAGCCCCAACCCCTTCCAGGCGTTTCCCGTCTGGGAGGTGGCGCAGGCCGAGTCTCAGGCAATCGAGGGCCAAAGCGCGGGACCGAGCTTTAGGGGTGGCTCGAGCCCCACTGTTGCTGCCGCCGCCGCCGCCGCCATTACGTGACAGCGCGATGCGGGCGACCTCTGAGAGGATCCGCAGCTGAACGGCACTGTTGTCGCGGGAATCGACAACGTCGTCCGATGGGTGGTGTGCTGCTGTGGTTGTCGGCGACGGTGTGTCGGCGGCCATCTCCAGGAGGTCTGACAGAGCTGATGCGTGTGGCACACCAGCAGGACGAAAACAAAAAGGGGGGGGGGGGGGGAGGAAACGCCAGAAAAGGAAAATTATGTTAGCGGTATACGATGGAAACCGACAAGAGACAAGGTCGGGGGGGGAAACAGGGAAAAAAAAAAGGAAACGCGCACGTTAAGAATCAATATCATCAAATACCAGGTACCAGGCATCAATTAGATTGTACGACTCGGGGAACAGTACTTCGTATACGTCAAAGAACTCCGGAGAGGCCAACTGTCGGTACCCGGTACGAGTCTCATACTTCTTCGGTGCCTGGCATGAGTATAAGTCGCTGGACTGGAAGTTGAGTTCTTCTCGTAGCGTTTTGAGAGCTGTTTGTCAAGATGAGGTCCACGTTTGGGTTCTCGCTTTTTCCCACCATCGTGCCCGCCGCGCCTCGACTGCACCAGGCAAGGTCGCGGCGCGGGGTGGTGCCGTGACGGTCGAGGGTTGGTACCGATGTGTTTTGTATGTCAGGGACTGAGGTTTATAACTGTTTGGGGGTTTCGACATACAAACAATGCGTTTTCCAAGCGGGTGTGTGTGTATGTGTGTGGGGGCGTCTTTCTTATGCTGTTTAACACCAACTACTACTCCTATTGCTGCTGCTACTGTTGCTGCTGCTGCTTCTGCTACTGCTACTGTAGCTACTCTGTTACTGTTGCTGTTGATGTTGCTGTTGCACGTGTACGTACAATAGTACAGCAGTCGTACAGTAGTAGTGATAATAGTACAGTAGTACAGCAGTGCGTACTTGTAACACGTACCTGGTATATACATGCTTCTACTACTACTGTATTGTACTTCTACTGCACTGCTGTTTGGAGTACGATCTCGTACTCGTAGCGGGCACCATTCGGCAGACTACTGCTGTCGCTTTTACGGCCTCGCCTATAATGCCTATATATAGTATTAATAGTACACCTCTCCACCATCAATACTGCTACTGCTATCGTATTGCATTGCTATATACTGCACTGCTATTGCGAGTACGAACTCGTAGCGGGCGCCACTCGGCAGACTACCTGTCGCTTTCACGGCCTCGCCTTTACTGCCCCTCCCCTGTGCCTACACCTCTCGACCATTGCCGGCACACGCGGAGCCGCCGGCGGCGGGGGCTGCCGCGCTGCCACACTACTACACTAATACGAGCAGCGTACACCATCATATGGTGGGGCAGTATTCTGCCTCGACTCTATTGGGCCTTCATGAGACGGGGCAAATATGACGATAAAACTGACGACTAAACCAATGATCACTGCGTGTTTTCGGGGATGATATGTACAACGCCAAGGAGTCGTATGGCACGGACGCGACTTGACCCGACCCGTACATAGTGCTGGGCGCTCACGATGCTCGTACTCGTATCGTAGACGGTTGATGTAACACCAAAGCTGTCCAGTCGTGGTTGTCGGTCTCTTATCTCGGGGCCCCAAAGGCCTCTCCTTTATTGTATATACGGACGGATGTAGTTCGGTAGAAAGAACGGTTTCAAGACCGCACGCACACTTCAAGCAGCATACATACGAACAGCAGCAGCTGTGCACAGCAGCAGTAGATAGTAATAGTGCAGCATTCCCGATGGGAAGAAGGGGCTGCAATCTTATGATGCCACTGCTTCGAAAACGCAACAACAGCAGTACCTCTCTGTGGACCGAAGCTCCGGGAGCAGGGTGAGACGTTCACTGCTGTCACAAGCTGAAGAGATTTGTTCGTTCAATGGTTTAGAGAGGTTAGAGCCTCCCACGAGCTGACCGGACGAGAGATTGCCCGGTTCAACATTGAGTAGGCGTTGAGATATTGCTGCCTACCCCCCTGAGCAGAAAGAACTACAGTCGTATGGGAAAACTAGCGAGGCGAGGATCGAGAGATCATCGTGAACGCGCGTTTGAAAGGGCAATGATTTTCATTAAGTCTTGCCTCGTATACGAGTGTCGTATTTAACAGGACAGGGACAAGAAATGGTACAATACTGCTTTCTTTTTTTTTCTTTTTTTTTTCTTTTTTTTTTTTTTCCCCCCAAAATAACC
>MEHQ01004583.1:468112-510612 GCA_008828725.1 Saccharina japonica
TTTTAGTGTGGAACACTCGGATCCACACCCTTGACCGATGCCCGTTTTCCCTTGACTGACCGTCTCCTGACATCTTTGATTTACTGTGTATGGTTCCCTGTAACACAATAACAGCATTGATCTACGACGTACTGATACCAGGTATGAATTACAATGCGCAACGAAAATCTCCCTGTTATTTCCGAACCACGTTCCCAAGGGTAGGTAGGCCAAGGGTCGGGGTTAGGGATTGGGGTCTATACCTTAGGGTAGGCTTTCTAGGTATTTCGTTCTGCAACCCTGACCCTTCTCGCAGCACCGCAACGACACGTGGAGCACACAACATTTCGCCTTCTCTGTACTTTATCCTATATGTTAATTTAGTATTTGTCGTACATTTACATGTACAGTATTCGAACCAGGCGCCTCGGAGGTTGAACCTCACACGCTCACACCAGTTGGGTTCGAGTGTTTGAGCCGTAGTTTGACCACCGTTGCAGCGCGGAACGCAGGAGCTGTCGTGCACACTGCTCTGGGCACACTGCACACACGCGAGTATCATACACGAGTACCACCACGAAGCTACAACATCTTGTCTCTCGCACCCTATGCCAGACATGCCAGGTCCTGGAACAGACACTAATGGTACGTAGCAGTACCTCTCACCATATCATCCCAGGTTACCGGCTGACAACAGAGCCTGGAAGTGGAGGTTGCTTCGCTCGCACCAAGCTATGAATGCGGTCAAACGCGGATGTACTCAGGAAGTCTCCTAACGACCACTAAGCAAAGGTAGCGCAGGTACCAGGCAGGTACGTGAGAGGAGGGAACGGCCTTGGCCGCTATATATAAAGACCTACGACCACAGGTACGATTATGTACGAGTACTCACTGCTGTACCCTGTACGTACGTTTTCCTACTGGTACTCGCAGATCGCAGATGCGCCAAAAAACTAAAGTATGTGAATGGCGGCAATGCCTGGAGCTCACCTGTGCCCCCTGAGCTTCATCGGAGGAGTGGGTCACCTCGAGGAACAACCCGACAAGCTTCGCCGGTGCGTAGTTCACGAATCCAGAGGGAGAGAGGGAGAAAGGGGGGGGAGAGAGAGATCAGGTGAACACACAGATGGTATCGTTGCACCCGTGGTGCGGCCAGTCTCGGCATTTGTTGAGTCAATTGTTTTCCAAAGAAAGAAAGAGAACGCAGCAGGTCTTGGCGAGGATGTGCCAGTATCGGGCGGAGTTGCTCGGGGATACGTGCTGCGGCTTCGGTGGCAGAGTGTGCCAGCACCGGAAGAGGGTAAAGAGACGAGCATAACACATTCATAACTCCAACCGCTTCTGATACAGTTGTTGTTGTTGTTGTTGTTGCTGTCGCTGCTGCTGCTGCTACTGATGCTGCTGATGCTCTTGCTGATACTCTGCTGTACGTGCTTGCTGTAACATTTTCGTTTGTTCCTCAGGTAGAACCAAGCATTGCAACGCACCCCTCCCACGCTCCAACCCTGCAATGCATGAGGAGAAGGACGGCGACCCCGATGTTAGTTTGACCTCCTCTCACCTCTGCCTTTCGTTCCTCCGATGGTGCCATCATCTCTGTAATCTGCTGCTCCGCGCTAGGCCGCTAAGCCGATTAGGTGCCGGATGATGAGTTTGGGAGTTGCAATCGGTATAGGTGCATGCAGCTACAGGGGATGAAAAGTACAGGGAAATGGGTTTTATGAGCAGTTTGTCCCCCTCAATCCCCCGTCCCCCTGTTCCCCCGTCCCCACCCTCGTCTAACAACACATTTTGTGATATAGATGTACTCGATTACTTTACCAAATATCATACTTGTCTCCTCTATTCGGGTTATATAGTATCAGTGCGCAGAATGATCATGGGATACCCTTGTTACATTGTCCTGCTGACCCGGGTAGTATCCAGGGGAGTCACTGAACTATATCCTTAACGAGGAATACACACATAACACGCGCGAACGGCTTATTATAAAATCGAGTAGTAACTACTAGGTTCCTAGTACATCACGAAGCCTACACCAATACCACAAATAACACATAGAACAAAAATTCTACGCAGCTCGCAAAGTTGAGTATCTACTATTCAATCGGTTGAACTCACAGCTGACGTATTTATAATAATTTTATTTAATACAAGCTGCTGTCTATAAAGTCAGTGCATCATTGCTGTCCTACAGACATATTACTGAGCACGTGACAGCATGTTGCATTCTTGCTCTATTATAGAAGAATCGACAGCGGTTGCGGCCGTCTTTAGATGGGTTGTGTGAGGACACGGATGCGGGTGGTGTTAGCGTGTTAGCCGCTAACAAGCACCCCCGCGCCTGCAGCCCCCACGCACGGCAGGGTCTACCACTGCTGTTGCCCTCGGTTGCGTGCTGTAAATTTCAAATAATCTGCAAAAATTACTCGCTTGCCTCTTGGTGCCGATCCCTCGTCCCCCCAGCTCGCATGCAATGCTTGCAAGAGGCTCGTGAGCTCCTCTCGGCGTCGCTTCCGAATGTTGTGCATGGTGACTATCAACTGCTGTGTATTCTCTGTTCGTGTGGCAACGAACAGCAGTAGTGCTTGGCTTCTCTCGGACAACAAGTAGGAGGAGTTGTGGAAGAAATGTTGGCCTTGATCAGCGGGGTTCGGGGTCACGCAAGGCTGAGCAAAAAGTCACAAAACAACCACGCAAGATACAAGATATTATGCATACGAACAAGATCAATAAAACACAACACGACACAACAAGATCCAAACGGACAGACGACAGCATGTTTTCACACCTCGGGACAGCTGTAGTATGATCCTGCCGCTGTGAGAGAATGTGCAGGATCTGCATAGTGCAGATACAACCCATCAGGATACATATACATGTGCTACTACGTATAGTACTGCTGCTGTAGATAGACCGTGCAGTTCACGGGCGCGGGTCCCACCGACCGGGCTACATGATGAGAGCTACTTGTTGTGTATATATATGTGAATCAAACAACTAAAGCGGGAATATATCCTGGAAAGATTTAGAGGTACTGCTTGCTGTAGATAGATCGTGCAGTGGGAGTCAGTGATCTCTCAGAGGCGTGAAAACATATGTATGTAGACGTATCATACTTCCCCATCAGCAGTCCCTTTCACAGCAGTGTCGCACAGGGTTTACAGTTTACATACAGCCCCTTCTCGAGTGCACCCAATATCTTTGGAACTAACTACTTGGATTTAGAGTAGGAAACGCTTTGCAAGCGGTTGGAATATACGTACTGTCGTACTTACAGTACGTAGTACTGTACAACTGTAGTACCTGGTTCAAGGATCAACTCCCACAAAAGGAGTACTTACTACTACAGCAGAAGACGATAATAGCTCTGTCATATACCAGGTAAGGCGAAATAGCAAAATCTTAGGAACTACGTACTCGAATCGCTCATATACATGTGCAACACGCGCCGAAGGCGTGTTGTAGCTTCGCGCACCACGCAAATATAATTAATTGCGTACGTAGCCGCAGGCGAAAAAATACGAGTTGCGGAGCCTTTTGCGCCGAACAGGAGATTTTTGTTTGGGGGGGGGGTATGTTTTCTTCTCCGCAGGCTCGAAACCTTTCAGGCTGTTTTCGCCGCAGCATTGCGTCGTTGTACAACCATTTTTACAACTGTAGCAGTCACTTTGGGGCAAACAACTTAGAAACAGTATGTACCCTATATGGGATACGCTTTTGTTCTCTAAAACATTTGAAACGATCCGGCAAAAATGCGTACGATTTGAAGTTTTTTTTCCGGCGTTTCTTAGCGTAAATGTCGCAAAAAAAAAATGCCTCCGGCGGCTCCTGCGTGGGAAGCGGCCTCCGGCAGTCCTCCGGGGACCCTCTGGGGGCCCTCCGGGAGCCCTCCCGGGGCCCCTGTGGGGTGCGCAACACGCTTTCGGCTCGTGTTGCGATACACGCAACGAGCTCCGGTGGCCTCTAAGGAGCCCTGGTATACAACACTCGTAGACTCACAACTCGCGCACTACAGGCAGTGGTATTTTCGTCACCGCCATTATCATTACGGCAGCTAAGCTTTATTCACGCCGCCCGAGAAAAAGTAACCCAAGGAAAATCACTTACACCTTTATACAACAGCGGTACGTAGTCGTACCTAAAAAAGTTGTAGCAAAATGAGGGTCGACAAAATACGTATAATACCAATGTACATATTATCTGGTGTACCATTAATATTGTGCTGTGGCTGCTGAAGAGCAGAAGCACCTATACAGGCAAGAGGGAGCCTCCTCCCAAGAAGGTGGCGGTTGCGGTTGCTCTGCGTGCCTCTGTCGCCGCCCCGTCGCTCCCCGCCCCCCGCCCTATTGTTGTCAATGCCGATGTCAATACGGTGTCCCTGTAAGCACCACAACTACCACCACCACCACCACCATTACCACTACCACCGCCACCAACACCAACACCAACACCAACACCAACACCAACACCAACACTAGCACTATTAACACCACGACCACAACCACCAAACCCACCACTACCACCACCACCACGAGCGATCGGAAGAGGATCGCTATCAATACTGTTGCCGGTCCGGTCGACATCGCGGCAGGGCAGGTGGCCACGATGGTTGTGTCGGTCGTGACCCTCCTGTCGGTAGTACTCTTCGTCGCGCTCCTGTCGGTAGTGCCCCTGCTGCTCGTTTATGTCCTGCTTTTCTGCTGCCCCGGTCTGCGTTGGACTCGGATCTCCGTAGAGCCCGGGCATCAACGACTTTACCTGGAGATGCTGAAAGGACCCACGCAGCGCACAACATTGGGTCGTGAGGTATTTAGGGTGTTTGCAGAATTTCACGGGGATTGGCCGGACCTACTTGATGTTTGTGTGGCATAAAATGCCCATGAATCAATAGGTAGGCTGGAGGGGGGGCGGGGTGTACTTATTCCCATGCATGGCCGTAGTCCTATTAACATAGTCCCTCGCACCCCGACAATGCCGCGACGGAGCAACGTCGGGTTTTCACCGACCAGGAAGACAAGGATTTCACCGAGCGCGCAGCGCCGTGAATTGTTGGTCACATGAAGGGTGGACTGCATCCTACTGTAGTAAGAACAGCTTCCGAGGCGGAAGCTCTTGCATAAAGATGACAGTTCGAGGGGCGGAGGAGGGGGGGCAGGTCCGGCGCCGTCCTCGGCCAATAGCGGATGGCCAGTAAGGTGCGTCGACAGCAAAATACATCCGGCTGTTAGTAATTGTCGAGCGCGCGGTGGGGGGGGGCGGGGCGGGAGGGGGGCGTGGGTTGTCCCGAACAAACAAAATATGCGCTCCAAACTCACGCTGGCTGTTCTTCATATAATAGCGGTAAATGATACAGCAGTATCCAGTACTTCGTGGCGAAGATCACTTGGATCTCATTTGTTTAATGGATAGCCTACTGTACGAGACTAAACATACTATTTGCCACTGGAATGCAAGGAAAACTGCTTCGGCCAAACAATCAATCCAACCCAGCCCAGCCCACAACCGCGAAGAAGAAAAGAAGAATACCGACAAACCGTTTCCCCCCGGAGCGGAGGGGGAAGGGGGGGTTAACTAAGGGGAGGCGGAGGTTCACTAGGGGGGGGCGGGGTGTACTCATTGCCATGCATGGTCGTAGTCGTATATATGACCATAGGCCCCCGCTTCCCGCTTCTCATATCGTCTCCGGAAAAACAACATCACACAAAGCCCAAGTCACTAAAATAGCTTATTTACTTCACCCACCCAATTAATTAATTCGCACAAGCTCAGCAGGCCATTAATTTATTTACTTACAGACATACAAGGAAGGCAGCCCCTTTTTTAAGGTATCCCGCGAAAAGAGAAAACAGTATACCACTCTGTGCGGGCATATAAGCACCGGTTTTATTGGATATTTGTGCATAAATGGGTGCCTTATATTTAGGTACAGAGTGGAATAAGGGACCTCAAAGTTCTGCCCAGCATGTTTTTCCACTACATACTGACTCTAAGGGACCTGTGCCATCTCTTTTAAGGGACATTTGGTGTGTAAGAGGCCTACTGCAGGGTCCCATATAAGGGGCTACCTGCTGCATGATAACCCTCAATAAGGGATAGAGTTATGTGTACGCGTATCATGTGTACGAGGGTTTGTTATTGACGATTTGGATGTATGTACGTATAGCTCGCTTAGTTTCGTTTTTTTGTTGTTGTTGTTGTTGTTGTTGTCTCACGTGCTGCAGCTGGGCCATGTTGATCAGCTCGTACGCCTCCGCCAACAGCCGCTCCAGACTGCCGCACCTCGCCTTCGCCCTCTGCCCCTCTCGCCACTGACGCCTGTGTAGCCACAGCGGGATCGTGCGATGTTTCATCACGACATCGGCGGACACAGGACGTACGAAGTATACACTTCATATATGTATACAGAGTATAGTATGGGGATACAGCACAATTCGACGAGATTGAAGTATGGAGATACAGCACAATTCGACGAGATTGAAGTATGGGGATACAGCACAATTCGACGAGAGTTGACGCGGGAAGAAAGTGCTGACATTTTCTCGCGATAAAAATGCAAGGCGAGTACCGTACGTACTGGGGAGGGAAGAGAACAGCCCACCTCGTGACCCCGGATCTTAGAGTTTTTGTTTTTTGTTTTTGTTTTGTTTCCATCCCATTTATTATCTTCGCACTTCTGTCTTTCTCCCTCCCTAGTCGTAACTCAGATCCGGGGTCACAAAGTAGGCTCCTCCCCCTCCTCCCCCACTACGGTTCTTGCCTACATTTTTATCGCGCAGAGGGTCCAGCCTTCCCAACGCTCGTCGACTTTCATCGAATTTTGCTAACTCACGCTCTCGCGCTTTCTGCTAGTCAAGATATTTTTTTGCGAGAAAAAGTACCCAAGAGCATGCACTCGGCGGGGCTCGAACTCGCTTTCTTGACGCTTACAGGCTTCGTGGTTACCTGCTAGCCCACCGGGGCGGCCGGCTTACGACTACGTGAAGAGGGAGAGAGAAAAAGAAGGGCGAAGATGATAAGTGGGATGGAGAGAACAGAAAAAAATATATATATATACTCGTATATATATATATATGGTATCGGACCCCTCTCGTCAGAAACACACGCAAGAGTTTTAAGAAATCTATGCCCAAACATTTTAAAAACAAAACAAGAAATTAAAAAAAAAAAATCTAGCCCCAGACATTTAAAAAACAAAATAAGAAAGTCTAAAGAAAATCTAGACCAGATATTAAAAAAGAAAAAGAAAAAAAAGAAGGAAGTATGTGATGCCTACTGATGTGGGCGCTCGCCGTCTATAGAAGCACAGGGGGGATATCATACGGGGGTATAGGGTATCGGCCCTCGTGAGAAAACAGGTTAAAAATGGTCCCCCGTTTTTTGGGGACAAACTACTTGGAATTAGTGTGGGATATTTTTTTTCAGTTCTGAATGGGTCAAGATGTTGCAAAAAAAACAAAAAAAAAAAAGTATGTCGTCTATTGTAGGCGCTCGCCGTCTATACTATTAGGGGTACAACGGGGGTACAAACAGTGTAGACTTCGAAGTATGGGGATACAGCAGTATGCAGTATCGACTCTCAAGAAAGCGGACAGAGTTTTTTTACTATTAATAGGTAAGAAATTTAGCGTACGAAGTTTTTTTTTTGGTAAAAAAAGAAGAAAGGCGCTTGTATGTGCGCGTAGGCATACGCTATACACATCGTCGGATGGCATTCGTAATCATAATATGACATGATACGGTATAATATGATATGTATGACGCACTTGG
The DNA here is from genome assembly GCA_008828725.1 of Saccharina japonica. Classification (NCBI taxonomy): domain Eukaryota; class Phaeophyceae; order Laminariales; family Laminariaceae; genus Saccharina; species Saccharina japonica. Next base: position 475,862 of record MEHQ01004583.1, read on the forward strand.
CCTCCTCCCGCAGCTGCGATTCCGCCGCCTCCTTCGACGAGCGCAATCCCTCCAGCTCTGCCTGCAACTCCCTGTTGCTGCAGTCCCCCGTGTGGTGTGTTGTACGGTACCGACCGGACGCGGACCACCACGGCAAAAACAAAAACCGACACGCGAGCGAACGAGCGGAAATGGGGAAACCCCAAACAAAACGGAAGTATATTTTTCGGCCTATGCATACCACTATGAGCGTAACCATAAGGACCGCTTGGTGTTCATACGAATGTCTACGTCAACGTTCCGCACACGTGTGTCCGTCTAAAGTCGTACTTGTTTTCCAAAAACAGAAAAGAAAAACTTCGGCTGTGTGTGTGTGTTCTTCACATTAAACCTTCCTTTCTACCCGTCGACATCCAGCACACCCAGTGTCCGTGCCGATTCTTCATCCTAAAAAGGTACCAGTTCTGTGGTCGCAAAACTACGACACAGAGATACTACGCTCAGTGCAGTAAGCTGTAGTTGAGATCGAATATTTCGTCGAAAAGCTCATGCTGTGTGTGATAAAGATAGGGATGGGCACTGGCACAGTATGTACTGGCAGTAGTAATATACTGGTAGTAGTATTCTACTGATTGACTCCGCCAGTGTATGTGCCAGTGGGTGTTATCTCACATACGTTCAAGAAACACGCCATAGTATAGTACGGAAACCCACCAAAAGCGTTTCGGGAGGAGATACGTAGGAGAGAGGACAAGACAGCGTACTGCTGCAATCCAGTATACTGATTGGTTTTGACGACAGTATAATCGCTACTGATTTACTGAGTTAGCCGGTGCCCAGCCCTAGCGAAAGAGCATTCACCACGTACTACTTCGAAATCAGTACGTGCGACAACAATAGAAGACACAAAATTATAAAAAAATAATATATACCAGGATATGTTATACCAGGTAGTAGCATGTTTTGAGCGTGAGGCACCCAATGAATGTTTCTCCGTTTGGGTGGACATTTTAGAAACGCCTCCTCCGCGAGGAGGAGTTCAGTTTTTATACTACAAAATGTACCCCTCACTATTTCCAAGTAGTTTGTCTCTGACACCGTGGATGCAGGTTGCTCTAAAAATCGAGGATATATATATACCATAACAGAACCCTCTCATTATACACTCGTACGAACGAATGCTGCAACATTTTTGGGGAAATTGGGTTTGCTGGAATTGACCAAAATGATGTGTGAAGCTATTGTTCCGTGTTGAAAATTCCTGGAAAATTCCCCCCAAGTAGTTTTGGTTTTGTTCCACACAAAATGTGGGGCTGCAGCTGCAACTCGGGCTGGGCGCGCGCGCGCTACGATAGAGGTACACCAAGGTATACCTTTTTTGGGGCTATTTTGTTTTCTGAATGACCTATAATAGTAGTAGGTATACCTTTTTTTGGCTATGTTTTTTTTTCTGAATGACCTATATAATAGTAGTAGGTATACCTTTTTTTGGCTATTTTTTTTTCTGAATGACCTATATAATAGTAGTAGGTATACCTTTTTTTGGCTATTTTGTTTCCTGAATAACCTATAATAGTAGTAAAGCCTCCTTAACCCAGAAACGTCGGAATTTTCATTTTTTGTCGAATTATTTTTCAGTTTTTATGATTTTGAGGCCGTGGGACTGATCGTCCCTCGGGTAGGACGTTTATTAATAGGTTCCTCTAAAATCAGTGTTTAGACTACTGCAGGTATGGAGGCTCTCAATAAGTGACGAGCCTCAGAAGGCAAAAAATATATATGGTGCACCTCGAGACCGTACATAGGCGTGCGTCGTTAGCGCAGGCCCTCCTCTCCTGGCCATGACGCAGAGAAATATATTATGGCAACGTTTAAGCGATTGCGGATACTCCCCTGCCCCCCCCTGCCCCTCCCCTCCCCCCTTTTCCCCCTCCCCACGGGTGTGAGAAAACCCGACCTCCCCGTCCCAGATTTGTAGGGATGCGAGGGTATATGGTTATACGGACTACTGTCATAAGTGATAGTCAGTCCAGCCCTCCCCCCCCCCGCCCGTTCCGTCTTCTGACCCCGTTATCCTCCATGCGGCTACCCCCGCATCCCCTCCCCTCCCCTCCCCTCCCCTCCCTTCCCCTCCCCTCCCCTGACCCCGGTTAACTCACGCCTTCTCGAGATGTATCCTGGCGGAAACCTCTGCGGACAGCTTCTTCTCCGACAGGTACGTGAGCTTTCGCAGGCGAATCAGCTCCACCTGCGTCTCGTGTGTAGGCCAAACGGAACGAATACGTGCAGAGGTTGGCATGTGCATGGAGTATATGTACGTATAGTACCCGGTATACCACACGGAGTGGTAGTGCCTGCTGCTGCTGCACGGTGGTGGTATTCGTGCGTTTCTTGTTTTGGGTTTCAATTCAAGCAGGCCTTTTTTTTTTAACATGGGAACGGGTAAAAACGGACGTGGACTGCTTATTATATAGCGCTGGCCGCAGGTAGAAGCAAAAGAGGCGGTCCGTCCGGCCCATGCACCCACGCCCTCCCGGTACCGACAAGGAAGGACTGTCCTACGACAACACCCCTCCCTCCCCGCTCACCATCAGCCATGCTCCGCTTCTCCAACCAAGCCACACGCGCAGTCACAGACAACCCCTTCCCACTCTCAGTACGTATACAATTTGAACCTCGAGAAGTTATTATTAAATACAAATATTACGGGGGGGCATAGTAAATAGAACCAAATATTGTTAGTAAAAAATAGGTAAATGTATAGGTTTTAGTGTGTACCGTAGGTTCTATTTACTACATTAGCCCACCCCGTAATAGTACTACATGTCGTACCTATCCCGAAATGTGAGCCAACTTGTTCATTATCTCGTGTTAACCCTTATCGGACTGGAGTCCCGTTTTGGGGACAAATTACTTATAATTAGAGTGGATTGTCCCCAAAACGGGTCTGCAGTCCTAAAAGGGTTACGTTCAACTACTGTATTACTGGTGACCATAGTAAACACTAGTAAATAGGATCTATGGTACCCAAAAAAACCTGGTACATATTTCAGTATTTTTACCAAGCATATTTGGTCCTGATGACTATGTTTTCCCGCGTATTATCAGGTTTCTCCCCGAAACGAAACGTAGAATAAGTTCTCAACACCCCCAGTCTAATTTCAAGTGTGTTTTCCCCCGAAACGAAAAGCTGGTCAAGTTCTCAAGGGGGGGGGTAAGCCTTACAATCCCCCACCCCCCCCCCCCCCCCCCCAACTACGGGACTACGGCCCTGCACAACATCAGTACCCTCCCCTCCCCCTGCCTCAAGTTATCAATACCCCACTATAGTTCCAAGAGTATACGTTGGTACCCAAACGTGGGTCAAGCTCCCAATATCCCATTCTTATTCAAATCAAATTCAAGTTAATTTTTTTCCCCCCCGAAATGTGGATCATTTAAATACTGCAACGTGTAACCCCAAACTGTATCCCAAGGAATTAATGTCTCCCATCCCCTCCCCCCCCTCACCTCAAGTTCGCTGGTGGACTCCAAGGCCTCCACACCATCAGTGTCGTCCCCATCCCTTTCCCCCCCAGCCCCTAGCCCGGGGGTGACGGTTTCCCAAACTGCTCCTTCCCCCGCCACACCATTGGGATGAGGCTGGCGACGATTAAGGGGATCGATCACAAGCGGGTTTACTCCACCGCCGCCGCCGAACATAACGGCACCGGCTGGAAGACTTGAGCGTCGATGCTTTGTGGCCGCCCCCTCTTGGGAACGCCCACCCCCGCCTGCGGCACCAGTGTCAAATGCTGCAGTGCCCCCGCTGTTCTTGTGTCTACCAGCTGCGGCGGCAGCAGCAGCAGCAGCAGCAGCAGCAGCAGCAGCAGCAGCAGCAGCAGCAGCAGTCACGTTAGCAGCACCAGCACCAGCCGCGATAGTCCCTCGCGCGGCCGCCACCGCCGCGCCCACCTTCCCCTTCAACCTCGCAGAGGACGCAAACCCAAGCCCCCCCCGCGCTGCTGCCATTGACAGAGCTCCCCCCCCCTCCCCCCTCCCATCAACACCATTAATATTGTATGCGCGTCCTCCGCCGCCCCCCCCCCAGCGAGGTCCGGGGGGGGAGGGGAAAACTGCACCGTCTTCTCGCGCCACCTTAGCGGTAGCAGCCAGACCTCGGGGTTCACGTACATGGAGTTCAGGCCCCCGAAGACGAGCGCGCAGGGGGGGGCGTTGTTGCTGTGTCCCCACTGGAAGGTGGCCGCTTCTGACGGCTGCGCCGCCGCCGCCGCCGCCGCCGCCGCCGGTGACCTTATTGTGGTCGGGATTGGGGTGGCAGCGGCAGCAGCAGCAGCAGCAGCAGCCCGCGATCTTGACGATAACGCTTCTGCTGCCGCGCTGTTTTTGTTCCTCCCCGGTGTCTCCCGGTGCTGGGAGATGTTGTTGTGGCTGTTGTTGTTGGTGGTGGTGGTGGTGGTGGTGGTAAGGTCTGGGTGGCTAGGGCCTCGCCTTAGTGCCTCACGGTGGCGGAAAATGGTGGTGTTGGTGTCGCTGTTGCTGAGGTCGGGGCGGTGGGGCTCGGGCGCCGCTGTTGGCTTCGGTGGTGGCGGTGTCAGCAGCGGCGCTAGCTCTGCCTGGGTTAGGGTGCCATCCGGGTGAAAGGAAGGAGGGGTCCATCCCGCCACGAGGGCCATGGAGTGGCAGTGCCGGCCGATCGGAAAGGCGTGCCCTGTTTCCACAGCTTGCCACCGAGACGCCTGCGTTTTTGGTTTTTTATTCGCATTAGATCTCAAAAGGTGTTGTTGTTGTTGCGTTTGCGTTAATTTGCGTTGTCATTGCGTTTGCACTGCGTTTGTAGTTGTCGTTTGTCGTTGCATTTGTCGTTGCCTTTGTTATTGCGTTCGCAGTGTTATTTGCATTGCGTTGTCGTTGCGTTTTTCATCGCCATTTGCATCGTATTGTGTTTGTATTCTCCAAGCCACAGATGAGCACACACACACCACCCCCCACCCCCCGCGAGGAGGAAAAGCGTTACATCTTCGTTCATATCAATAAACACAGAAGCACACACGAAAAACAAAACACGTCATGTACCACCTTCGTGCCAACATCGTTATTTTATGTTGTCTTCCCCATTCCATGCCTTATCTTCACCCCCTCTTGCTCCTCCTCCTCCACCCTACGATAATCGTAACTCAAACCCGGGGTCACTTAAGTAAGTTATTCTCCTCCCCTCCCCACTTTTTTTTTAATCGCGAGAGAAAACTTCAGCCCTTTCTCCCCTCGTCGACTCGCATCGAATTGCGCCTACTCCCTCTAGGCGGCGCTCTCAGCAAAAATAATGTCTTCTGTTTTTTTCTTCGTTTGAGAAGTTTCCCGCTCTCAAAACCCACGGTGGGGTTCGAACTCCAGGACCACCGCCATTGCGGGAGATCGTACATAGTAAACAGAACCTACGGAACACACAGAAAGCTGTATGTTTTGCTATTTTTGGTAGCAATATTTGGTCCTGTTTACTGTCGCCCCCCCGTCACAGCAGAGGCGTTCGAGGGTAATTAATCACTCCTGCGGAGAAGCCATATGTATAGTAATCAGAGACCACGGTGGGCCCAAAAAAACCACACACATCCCCCTATACTTCGAGTTTATGTTTAAGAAATTATATTTGGTGCTGGATACTGCGGTATGTTATCCCCGAAATGCGACAACCGGCGGGGCGACCTGCTGAACATGTTTTATAACTACGACAAGGGACCATCATCATGCTGTTGGTAAAAACAGGTGATATAACGAGAGACGAGGCACGCACGACAAGACACGTCGAGCCATTCAAGACCACAAATCAAAGACACGAGAAGACGAGAGAAGATTGTCAGATCAGGTAGTCGTGTTGTTCGGTGAACCACGGAGCCGCAAAGGGAACGCAGCAAAACTTATCTTGTTAAAAGCCGACGACAAAGACAGATAATATATATATAATATATGTATATATGTATATATGTATGTTTTTTGTGTGCACTGTAGGTTATATTTATTATGGTCCCCTGTAACGCAACCACCCAAGGGGAAAACAACAACAAAAACAAAAAACAAAAACAGAAACAGGGACGCGCACACCCCCCCCCCAGATCAGTCCTCGCCTGCGGGTCGAAGAGGAACGCGGAGTGCGAATCAGTGGGCCGAACTTCCGGGCCACTGGTCTCCCTCCCCTCCCCCCCGAACACCAAAACGCCACCTCCTCCTGGAGTAGTTGCAAAGCCCTGCTCGGTGTTGGAAAACTCGCACGCCGAGTGGCCGTGCCGAGGCGTCGGAATGGCGCCTACCGGAGGCTGTACCGATGCCCAGGAGAGACAGCCGCCGTCCGTCTCAAGGATCTGTTGCGAAATTGTGCGCCGCCACAAAGACGTGCACACGTGTGCATGCAAGCGTACAGGAGCGGAAAGGCGGGGGGGGGGGGGGGAGCGGTTACTCGTGTTCCATGCAGTTGGCCGTAAGTGTGCGGGGGAGGGGGAGGGGGGGGTCGAAACAGGAATGGGACAGGGGGAGTCAGCAGCAAAACAATGTCCCGTGCGCATGCATGCCTTCGTGATCGATCAGGTGATCGACCCCCCCCTCCCCACACGCACACATACACATACACACCCCACCCCCACTCGAAGGACTAACTAAGCACGGACCCCTGCTGCGATGATACGAAGTCGTATAGATAGGGGTGGAGCTTTTTCGCCAATAGTTGTTTTTGGAAGACGGAGCTCCTTAACCCGCATCCTTTTTTTTTCACAACCAAGTGTGATTTTCCGGACGTCTATGAATATTGTTCATCGGCATGTCGGGCTGCAAGCTCATTTTTTTTTCGTAAAATCGGTTTTTTGGGTGAGACATAGTGACCACCCTCTATTAACCCGCGACATGTGCCGCGTACGGGCGGTAGAAGAGGTGGTATCCTTTTTTTTGTGAGTCTAACTTCCCGCTTGAAGGGTGCTACGTACAGGTACATGTCTCCCCCAATAACAACAACAAAACCGGAGAGAAAAAATGCACGCTTACGCTCGGCCTATCGTATTATACATATACCAGGTAGGTATTATTTGTTCGAATTGCAGGGTAAAACAAAAACGGTAACAAAAATGGTATCAGCGACAAGCCACATGCCTTATAAGGCGTATGCCTTATTGGGTAGCCTAGTAATAGGCAGAAACAGTCACCAACAGTCGCTAGCAGTCACTAGTAGTCAGTAATAGTCTGTAATAGTCAGTAACAGTCACTAATAGGCTCTCATAGCCACTAATAGTCGGCAATAGTCGGTAACAGTCACTAACAGTCACTAACAGTCACTAGCAGTCACTAACAGCCACTAACAGCCACTAACAGTCACTGACAGCCACCAACAGTCACTGATAGTCACTAACAATCAGTCAGAAATGTTTTGGTAAAAACAGTACTAGCAAGCGTCGTCATTCTCTTCCCCCCCCCAGGCAATGAACGCCTGCACGGTCGATGAGAACCCGGTATGCTCCGTCCGCGCATTTTAGGGGTACGAGGGTCTATGGCCATACGACTACGGCCGGCCATGCATGGCATTTATAGTTCACCCCCGTTAGGCGCTGTCATCCATATGATATGATATGCAAGAAAGTCCGCCTCATAAAGCGGCTCGTAGCAGAGGGTGTGCATACAGTAGTAGCTCTCACCCGCCATGCGACTCGCCGAACAACAACACCATCTCACGTTTCGCTTCGCGCTTGGTGCAAGCAACCAATGTTTGCCTGGTCGATGAAAAACCCGACGTGTTCGCTCCGTTCCCAGCATTGTAGGGATGCGAGGATCTATGGCCATACGACTACGCCCACGCACGACACGAGTACACCCCCCCCCTTCACACCTATGGTCATACGACTACGCCCACGCACGACATGAGTACACCCCCCCCCCCCCCCCCTCGAACCTATGGTCAATATATATGAACTACGGCCACGCATTGCCAATGAGTACCCCCCCCCCCCATTTATAGGTTGGGTTGGCGTCGGTTTGCAACGACGCTTGCTAAAACAACGCCACTCGCTACGTGAGCTAGACAACCAGGGTGCGTTTTTTTTTTTTTTTTTGGCGGTCACCAAAGCTGGCGGTCGAGTAGATCATTTGTGCGGGGTGGAAACCTTTGTTCGCACAAGGGGAATGTCGCTATCACAGTAGTGTTAAAATGTAAGGCATCCGCGAGCAGTTACATAGTAAAACCCATTGCTGTCTCCGGAATTGGCCAACCAGAAATTAAATAACTCATTGAAGCTGTCGTCCATATGCAAGTCGCCTCAAGAGGCGCGTATCTTAGCAGGATGCAGCTCACCCTCCATGCGACTCGCCACAATACCTTCAGTGGCGGTTTTCGCGTTGGTTGCTAGCAATGTTCTGCCTGGTTGGTGAAAAACCCAACGCGCCCGTCCGGCATCTATAGGGCATGCGAGGCTCTATTCTTAAGCTCATTATGAACTACGCCGTGCACAACAATGAATACACCCCCCCCCCCCCCCGACCCCCACCCCCGGCCCCCACCCCCACCCCCCCGCCCCCAAAAACGCACCTGAACATCCCCGAGGAATGTCCCCCCTCGCCGACGGCCTCCGAGAAGCACTAGCCGCTTGCCCCCGCCACCGCGGTCAAGCTGCTGCCCTGCCTCGGGGCGGGCGCGGTGCCCGCAGGCTGGTGGCGCTCCCACGTCCCCTCCCGACGCCCCAGCTTGCGATGGTCGACGGAGTATAGAGGCGCGTTGCTTGAGGCCTTCGGCGCTGCCAGGGCCTGCCGAATAGGAGGACTCGGGTCTGGCCTCGCGATGCAGGGCGACGAAGCGGCTGTGGCCTTGCGCCCCAGCGGAGCGATGCCGGAGGACACCTCGTATGGGATGAGTGTGTGACGGGGAGTGGAGGGGGTGGGCGGGGTGGAGGAGGGGGAGGGGGGAGGGGGGCAGGGGGGGCGGCTACTCATATTTCAGTGCCCATGGTCGTAGTTCGTTATGCATAGCAATCGGGTGCGTATGATGGTCGGCGGGGGGGGGGGTGGGGGGGGTACTCGATTATTCCATGCATGGCGCGTAGCGTAAATGATCATTGTGTGGGGGGGGGGGGGGGGGTGTACTCGATATTCGTGCATGGCTGTAGTCGTATGACCATAGACCCTAGACCCTTCGCATCCCTACAGTGGTGACGGGATGGAGGGGGTGAGATGGGGTGGTGGAAGGAAGATGTTGGCAGTGTAGCAACTGCGAAGCCACCGGCCTGCCCTTAGTCACGTGCCTTAGTAGTTCAGTGGGGTAGCGCTATATATTTATATAACCAAACGAAGTGTATGTCATGGTTGATTCGAAAACATATGTATAAGTTGTTGGTTTTATTCGCAGCACGACTCACTGGCTTTTTTCTTAGTCGCGTGGCTCCGTTCTTCAGGGGATAGTGTTGTAAGAAGTGTACAACCAACATAAAAGGTGTATGGTGGAAAGGGTGTACGGTAAAGTGATGGATGGAAGGTATATGGTAAACTTGTGAAAGGAAAGGGGTATGGTAGATCGATGGAAGGAGTGTATGGTAAGCTTGTGGAAGAGACGGGCACGGTAGAGTGGTGCAAGGAGTGTATGGTAAACTTGTACAAGGGACGGTGTATGGTGAGAGCGGTAGATGGAAAGTGCATGGTAAAGTGCTGGATGAAAGGCTGTGTGGTGAAAGTTGATGGATGGAAGGTGTACGGTAAACTTGCGGAAGGGTGCACGGTATCATAGAGCGCTGGAAGGCGGTTTACGGTAAAATGGTGTATGAGCGTATGGTAAAAGAGTGGTGGAAGAGAGGGGTGCACGGTAAAGTGGTGGATGGAAAATGCACGGTAGAGTCGTGGAAGGGATACATGGCAGAGGGTGCCGGAAGGGCGCACGGTAGAGCAGTGGAAGGGTGCATGGTACGGCAGCGTGGCATAAAGGAAAGGTTTTCGCCGCCGCCGCCGCCGGGGGAGTCCAACGTGAACGCCAGCGAGTCGACGAGGAGAGACGCGTGCTACGGTAGAGGTGCACAATTTCTGCCTTCTGAGGGTGGTGGCTTATTGTGAGGAGCTCTATACTAATAGCAAGTCAAAAACTGTTTTGGAGGGATAAAAAAAATGGCTACGAACCACCCGGTGACCCATCCCATGGCCGATGTATATATACATCGAAAAATACTGCACCACAAGAACCAAATTTGGACGGTTTTGGGTTAAGGAGACTTTAATGGGTCATTCAGAAAACGTTTCAGCCAAAAAAAGGTATACCTTATACCTCTTTACGATAGAGGTGCACCATGTTTTTTTCTGAGCTCCTCACTTAAGAAGCATTCATACCTCACCGAAAAAATGATTTTGGAGGAAAATAAAAGTGCCTGCCGGATGCGAAATCTCATGACCGAAGTAATATTCTGAAACATTATTCGTCACACAAGATTGAAAGTCCGACGAATTTGGGTTAAGGAGCCCGATCGTTCAGAAAATGATTCAGCCAAAATAAGGTATACCTCTACCGTAACACGCGTCAAGGTATACATTATACCTCTTTCGTAGCACGCGTCAGGAGTTATCAAAAACGAAGCGCTATTGATAGATGCGCTCTTGCTTGTTGTGCGGAGCGCATGCGTGGAATTTCTTGTGCGCATGGGGAGGCGAGGGGGGAGGGAGGGGGCGGGGGCGTTTGTCGGCTTTCCCGCTTGATCCTCCGGAGTTAATCGAGACGCCGTACGCTGAGGTTGACGCTACAGGGTGATTTAATAAAAAAACTCACGAACGAAAAAATAATGTCCATAAGTAGCTAGAGCTGTCATCCCTTTTCTTAGGACTGAATATGGTTTTTAAAAAACGCTGCTTCAGTTTAACGGGCGGTATTAGAGAGTTATAGAGGCACGCAAAATCTGGAGGAGAAAACAAAACAAAACAAAACAAAAGTAGAAGAAAGTCAAAAGGGACACCCTGCTGCACCACCGCGCCCGCCAACCAAGCCCGCCCTATGACCCAGACCGTTTCGCCCCCTCAGCTCATCGCTGCAGGAATACAGACTAAAAAAAGGCCACATGGATTCCGAATGCCTAAATTGACTATCTGGGTGGGCACCGTGCCTAATATCTTCTAGGTTGCGCCATCTATATGATTCCCCCCCCCCCCCCCCCTCCTCCCCTCACCCTTTCCCACTGCAGCGTGTTGGTGTCCAGCTTCCACAAGTCCTCCAGCACCGCCACTGCTGCCGCCGCTGCCGCCGAAGGCGCCGATGCAGGCCTTTTTGCAACAGCTTCTCGCCCTGGGTCTTCGCTCCTTCTTCGACGCTGCTGCTGCTGCTGCGCCTTGAAAACACCACCACCACCACCGCCACCACCACCACCACTACCACCTCCACCACCAACACCACCACCACCAACACCACCACCACTCCCACGCCCAGACCGCCCCACACCACTCGCCCCAGGGGGCACCACCATGACCCTCCCCTTCGCCAGCGGCGCGCCCCCGTCCTCCTCGGCAAACGGGTCACGGCTAACGCCTCCCAAGACATCGTCCAACCCCTCCAAGTGTAACATCCCACCACCGGGGGCTAGTGTGGCACCACTCGGCCCCTCCCCGCCGTGAACGTAGATTTCGGTGCCGAAGGCCCAGGAGACGTGGAAGGCGCGCGGGGTAGGGGCGGGTGTGGCTCCTTCTGCGATCAGGCCTGCTGCTGCCGCCGCCGCCGCTGCTGCCGTTGCTGCCGTTGCTGCTGGTGGTTCTGCTGGTGGTGCTGGGCGGATAGCTGCGCGGGGAGGCGGCAGGCGGCTCCACGCCCGAGTGCTGAGATCGAAGCTTGCAAGCTTTGGGTATTCGTTTTTTTTTTCAAACAGATCGGTTTTTGGCGGTGGTGATTGCGGGGGAGGGAGGGGGGTAGAGGCCGCGGTGCGGGGGGGGGGGGCGCGGGGGGAAGGGGGGGGGGGGGGGTACTCATGTCGTGCACGGCCGTAGTCGTATGACGATAGACGGGGGGGTGATAGTGCAGCGAGGATTGAAGCGAGGGGAGGGGTGGGGTGGGGTAGTATGTTTTTATGCTGGGAGGGGGAGGGGGGGGTGTGCTCATGTCATACACGGCCGTGGTGGTATGACCATTGACCCTACAATGCCGGCACGGAGGACGTTGGGTTTTCACCAACCAGGCAGACATTGCTTGCACCAAGCGCGACGCCGTGAGGTGTTGGGCGAGTGGCATGAAGGGTGAGTTGCATCCAGATAAGAACCGCCTGTGAGGCGGACTTGCATATGGACGACAGCCTCCAATTAATTGATTTAGTGTCTGGTGCGACCACTTCCAGAGACAGCAATGGGTATTACTGTGTATCTGCCTCGTGGGTGCCTTACCATACACACACTACGTGATGCGACCATTCCCCTTGTGCGGAGTTGAGTTTTTCAACCCCGCACAAATGAACTAACAAGACCGCCAGCCTCGGTGACCGCCGAAACAAAAAACAAAAGCGGTACCCTGGTTGTCTACTAGCTCACGCAGTGAAATCCGTGTTTTACAGCGTCGTCGCCAACCGACGCCAACCCCCAACCTATACATATGTCATATAGGGCGTACTCATTTGTTGCTTGCCTTGGTCGCTTGACCATTGCCCATTGACCAAACAAAGCCCGGCCCCTATACACGTGACCCTTGCCGTTCTTACGTTAGTAAACAGGACCTACGGTGCACGCAATAACCTGCCAGGGGCTGCCCTATTTTTGTTTTGCCTTCTAGGGCTATCTTCTTACTATCTGATCGGTTGAGGTCCTCAAGCGAGCAACTACCGGTCAGTCGTACGATAAGTTTACTACAATACACAGCAGCAGTAGTAGTAATAGTATAGTATGTTTTGTTCCAGAACTACAGTAGTGGTGCATACTACTATTAATAGCACTATTAATAGTACGGGGAAACATAGTAAGGGCCCATATTAACGAGTACAAAATAAATTCAATTTGGAAAAAAATTAATTAAAATACGCTTTTCATTGGTCAACACGCGCACCAGCACCAAATATTAGGATCTTGGGGTATAATCTTGGGTGGTGGTGCGGGTTCTGACCAATGAGAAGCGGACTTGATTTTTTTTTTCCAAATTGATTTTTTTTTCTTCGTTAAAACGGGCCCTAAATAGGACCAAAAAATGTTACTAAAAATCGGTAAATATGTAGTTTTTTATGTTCACCGTAACAGTACTAATCTTGACCGGGTTGCGCGGGAACGAAAGTTATTGGGAGGCATGTTTCGGGTGAGGGGCTCAGAAAATAGTAAGCCGCCACCCTTATAAGGTAAGGTGGCATTGCTCTTTGGCTCCAAACTTTCTGACCGGTCGAGCTTCTCGAGTGAGTAGTGACTGCCGGCTAGAGTGAGTAGTGATTACCGGTCGAGTTGGGCGCAAAAAAATATTATTTGAAGCCGTGTTTTTGGGGGAGATATTAAGCTCCTCATGGGACAAACTCCACACAGAAAAGAAGGCACAGCCACCCCCTACCATAGTAAATATAACCTACGGTACACACACACAAAAGAAAACTATGTATTTCCCTATTTTCACGAGCAGTATGTGGGTCCTATTTACTATGGTCCCCCGAATACGGGATGTATAGGTACTGCTGTGGTATCATACACCCAAGTACAAATATATTCGCGCTGCCACAAAACGTCGCGTTTGCTTCTTGAGAAGCACGACAACAGCAGTAGGCACAATGTATTTGACGTATGCGAGTGGTTGGGAGGAGGCATTTCAACTGGCTTGTTTCTGCTCCGCCTCGAAAGGGGATGCGTGGTCCAATCAATGGCCAAATGTCTTACGACGAGCAACGCCAAAATGAGTACCCCCCCCCCCTCCTCCGCGGCTCCCCGCCTTCCCCTGTCCCCTCCCTCAAAAGCAGGTGCGCACTAAGAAAAGCCATATCTGGCACATGGTCCGAGACAGTGTTAGCCCTCTTCGTTCTTCCTAACACCTTATGGTGTACAGCAGTACCGGTACATACTCTAATGATACTTTGCTGTCCCTGACCAGGTTGGGTTTTTTGGGGGATGCTCACCTCGTTGACCCGCTTCCCGTTGACGATGCCGCCAAACACGAACATCTCCGCCCCTACGGTGACGGCCGTGTGCCCCTTGTTTGTGGTCGCAGAGTTGAAGGGTTGCAGGGGAAACAGCTTTTCAGTACTCCCCCTTTCGCTCAAGTGGTTCATTAATTAATTTCATCCACCCCCATCCACACTACATTACATATATCTTGGTGTATACGAGTATACGCTCGTTGTTATTAATCTCACGAGATAGACGGATCACAGGTAAAATCGCAAAAATGACGGGTCGGCTATCAGCTATCAGCTATACAATACCTTAACGAGGAGTAAACACATAACACGCGCGAACGGTTTATTATAAAATCGAGTAGGTTCCTACTACTGTAGTACATCACGAAGCCCACACCATTACCACAAATAACACATAGAACAAAAATTCTACGCAGCTCGCAAAGTTGAGTATCTACTATTCAATCGGTTGAACTCACAGCTGACGTATTTATAATAATTTTATTTAATACGTTCGCACGACTGTCGTGGTACGGAGGACCCATAGTAAATAGAACCTACGGTATAGACAAAAACCTATACATTTCCCTGCTTTCACGAACAACATTTGGTCCTATTTACTATGATCCGGCTACTCCGTATTAGTACAAAGTTGGATTTTCGTATCGTGGTGGTACGTGCTGCTTCGGGTACTCTTACCTTAACAAGCTATAGCAGTATATAAGCAAGCAGCGCATCGTGCGAAGGAAGTTTTCGAACGGGGTGTATCTTACACAAACGAAAAGGCTGACGTACACGTGCGAGGGTATCTATTAGAAAGCAGCTCTGCTCTTGTGCATACCTCGTATACGCATCGACGTTTGCCGGTAAACCGGTACCCCTACCTACTTATACTTGTAGTGGTCTGTCTGGTGTATAAGGGAGTTACGCCGGTACTCTAGAGGGTCACCCCAACGGCCACACAAGCAGCAGTGCAAACCGCCCGACCGCTTCGTCCTTTTCCTTCTTGCCATCACTCTTTCGGCCGATCCACATCGAGACACTTCAATGTGGCGCGGCGGTGCTCGTAGCTCGAGAGGGCAAAATTCAAGCATGCGATTGCCAAGACCTCAAAATGGGAGGGGGGTGATTCGAGGTGGAGCACCAGATGCTCTCAGAAACGGTGCACGTTTAGATATACACGTACAGCAGTCGGGCCTGGTGTGCATACATATGTATATCACCTTGGGTGGAAATATAATGATCGACTGGCCTTAAAATTAGTGTTTAAACTGTCCTTATATTTACGCTCAAATTGGTACCAGGTATGTATATACGCGCATGTGACCGTATGATATCATACATACGAACATCGGAATTGACGGTCTTGGAATCTCCTCAGACCCGCCATGCCGACATGCTGACCCTCTTGGATCTATCCCCTGTATCAGGCGCGGTGGACCTCATCCAAACATCTGTGTACGTACGCATGTATATACGTACACCTCGTATGCAAACGACTATTATTCTTATACGTATACGAACACGCGCCTTGCACGCGCGTACAAAATATCCAAGAGGGCTGTCCATGGGTCGGTGACCTGTCCCGATCGGTGTGAGTTTCAAAAACCCCTGACCCGATCCGATCCGGCCCGATCCGATCCGATCCGGTCCGATCCGATCCGATCCGACCCAACCCAAACCCGACCCGTGAGATCTCGAAAAGTTCCTGACCCGATCCGCGGGTTGGGAGGGGCATGAGACCCGTGAAGAGCCGACGGCGTACCATCCCACGCCATTCGCTCAGCGTACAGTGTACACTTCGCACCAAACTTAGGAGTGTACGTTGTGGTGGAACCTCCAATTCATACCAGGGTATGTGTGAGATATAAGGTATGTACGTATCAAGTAAACGGTTGATTGTGCATGGATGCTCATACAAATCATACAAATCATACAAATCATACCAGCTCCATCCCTTCCGTAACTCAGATCCGAGGTGACGTACCGGGCACTCCTCCCCCGTCACGATTGCGAAACGAGGAGTGCTTTTGTTTGGGCAGTACGCACATCAGTAGTATGAAAGTACGTACGAGGTACAGCACAGCAGTAGGTTGCAAGTACGTACGTATATACAGTAATACGTAGCAGACACAAAACCAAACCACAACTCACCGCTCGTGCCGACGGCGCCCAGGCCCCGTTCGCCGGGAGACGAAACCAGTTCAGCACCCCGTTCTTGCCCGTAGGCGCACGTCTACCACCTGGACCGGCGGCAGCGTCCCCTCTCCGTTTGCCATCTGTGCCAGGAGGAGCCACTCTTCTACTGGTGCCACCCCCGCTGCCAACGGGCGGCGGGGGTTGGCCGGGAGAGCACGAGAAGGAGGGTGCTGGGACAATAATCGTGGGTTGGGATTTGGAAGCTTGCAAAGATACGCCGCTGGCTGTGCTCGTACGAGCAGCAGCACCAGCAGCCGTCGCTGTTGTTGCTGCTGCTGCTGCTGCTACTGCTGCTGCTCCGTGGCGTCCCCTGACGCTGCTAGCGCTCCTCGGCCGAGACAGACCCATCGTACAACACGGAAGTTCGCAGCACGGCGTGCCATCTATCGCCGCCAAACAGCCCAGAGGAACAAACAGTTAAACATTGCGGCATAACAGCGCCGGTGCTTCATGGACACGGCTGGCCGTGGGGTTGAGACTTGAGACACTTTGCGGCGTAAACTAGAGCCATACGTCCAGCTCTAAAATCTAAACTCTGCAACTACTATTAATACATTAATACTATTAATACGAGTAGTCGTCGTCTAGTCGTAGGTTCCGTTTCGTCTTACGAAAGCACGGCGGTTTCAAAAAACGAAACGAAACAAAATTTACGCCGCATGTCGCGTGCACCGTGCACACGTGTACCAGGTTCTACGTGCAACCCAACATCCAATGACATGACACTACGTAGTACGACGTACTCGTTGTTGTGTGCTGTATCTGGTATACGACTTGAAGCAAGTACTTTCAATACGACTGCTGCTGTATAAGTACGAGTATAAAGTACGAGTATGATATATATGTACGTATCTATCCTGCTGTATGTAGTGCTGTGTGCTGTAAAGTAACTCGCCTACGAGGACCGCTACGTAAAGGTATATGTACAAGGACCAGGCGCGAGACAGGTAACCATGAAGAAGGCAATTAATTGACGCGACCATTGCAAACGGACTCCAATAGTAATACCGAAAAATACCCGGCTGGAAAACCCGGATACTATTATTAATACTACGTACGTACAACGTAGCAGAGAGAGGCATATCTATCTCAGCTTGCTTGCAAAGATGAGAGTTTCGATCAAATCCTCGATCTCACCAGATCTCACAGCTACGTACGTACGTAGCTGTGTTTATTTTCTTTATGTTTTCAATATATCATCGCGGGGTCTGTACTCACTCGTAGTCTCGGAGATATTTCTTTCAAGTTAAGTTAACCAGGGGCGTCCAGAAAAAAGAGAAATCGACACACCACACCCCCAGAGGTCGGAATAGAAAACCGTTGCAACCGTCGTGATCACATGATGAAATAAGAAAAAAATGGAAAAAAAAAATGATCCATATTTTCATTTTTTCACTTGGTTTTAGTAACCCCCCCCCTAACGAACAAAAAATTCTGTGAGATGTCGAAAAATAATTTTTCGACCACCCTCGAGTTAACGTAGTATTAATACGTAGTGTGGAGCAGAGAGTGTGGTGGAATCGGGTTTAGACTTCTCAGAACAAAGAAGGAAAGAAGCGTTTGTGGTGTAATCGACTTTCCGTTACATGTAGTGAGTAGAAGACCTTAGGGAACAGTTACGTTTTCAATTAATATAGACTGAGTGTACGTGTACGTACGAAGTTACAGTGTTGTGACGGAAATCCCGCGGGTAACAAAAAAAAAGAAGTTATCTATGTACGAGTATCCACACAGAAAGAAAGTGGTCTTTTTACTTGGTTGCTCGTTTTCTTAGAAATGCGCCCGCCTTTTCGGGGAGATCTTACTTCAAATTAGTGTGGGGTCATTTTTGGAGCGGCAAGAAGAAGAGGTCAAAACGCTTCGCTTCACCAGTGCTTCCTTCCGATGCGATCAGCACAAGACAACACAAAAAAAAAGTTTAAAGTTCACAGCTGGCGGCGCGTACGTACGTACGTACGTACATACTCGTACTTACTCATTTCGAACATTTTTTTTGTGCAAAAAAAAAATAAAAACAGTTCGCAACAACATCGCACAAAACGTAAAATAATAAAAGGCAAAAAACAAGGTGCCGTCGTGCCCATCGACATAAAAAAAACATACGTGGTATTATACTGTCCACACCACCAGTATGAAGAGACATTTTTTTGTCTAGAGCAGCAGTAATGGTCCCTCTATAGTCCCGGTTGCCGCTATATATAAAGTACGCGCGATCGAAGTATTACACTCAGCTATGTAGCAAAGATGAGTTTCGACGAAATCCTCGAGCTCACAGCTAGCTGTTGTTTTTTTTTTTTTTTTTTTAATCCTCCGGCGGATGGGTAAAAAATAAAGCTTACGCCCTCCACACTTCTTCCACGTCTCACTGCGTGTCGTGTGTCAATTCACTCCATGCCCCCTCGGAAGTATCAGCCCTTATTGCTGCTTGGTTGGCGCATTCCGGCACTATAGAGGGACCAGCATAGATCATAACTGTACATATAATAGGGCCTCATTATACGAGTAATGCAAGTATGACGCACCCGGCAGGTATGAAGACCCTTTTTGCCTGCTACGGGCAAAAAAACGGCCTCAATACTATTAATAGTATAAAATGAAAAGAAAAAGAAAGCTTTCGAGAGCGTACGAAGTAGTAGTTTAAGCGAGCACAGCGGACGACGTGTCGATCAACACACAAAAAACAAACAAGAACCACACTCTCCACCAGAAAAAAAAATAATTGCAAAAAATAAAAAAAGAACAAGCCTTTATTGAGAGAGTTCACAGAGAAGACGAGGCGTTCTCAGTTAGTATTAGGGTTCAGGTGAACGCCACCAGTAGGCTTTGCCGCCCACCCCCTGCAAGCACCACCTGCAACCATCGCAACACATACATACTACCGGTACAGCACTCACTCACTCTCACGTACTGGCTCACTACTCGCACTGCCAGCACACCGGTACATATCGCGGGGACCGCCGATCACCCACCCCAAAGAAAAAAAAACAAAACAAAACAAAACAAAATATTCCGGAGCAATAAAAAGGTAGTATTATTAAGCGAGAGCATCCCTCGCACAGGGCGGGTGAAGCGAAAGAGAGAGGGAGAGATGAATACCAAAGAGAGAGACCAGTACCAAACAAAATTGCCGGGAAAGACATGAGGGGGGCGGGGAGCCTCGCGAATGGGGAGGGGGGGGGGGGGGGGGTAAGGGCCTCACGGAGCACGCTCCACACACCGCGCGATCGAAAAGTATGAAAATATGGTTGTGATATTTTAACAACGGCTTATTCTCGTACATAATATACGAGAACGGGAGCAAAAATAGTGGAACATACGTCCGACGACCGACTGACTGACCGATCGACTGACAGACAACCCTACCGACGTACCGACGAACAGAACGAACGTCTGAACAAACGAGCAGACGAGAAAAAAACAAGATGAAAAAAAATTACCCAAAGTAACGAGCCGGCTTGTTTGTACAAGTATCAAACTTCGAACAAGGACGCGAATGGTACCACTCTGAAAACCGTGCCCGTTTCCCAACGAAATCTCACAAAAAAAAAAAATGAAGAACGAGCACAAAAGCGAACGACAAGCAAATGTACCAGGTGCCAGGTATTAATCGGGCTTTGACATGATGTCGAAAGCTGTGTTTTCTCCCCCGTCGTCTCACGAGCCGTACCACCGTTGGCACGCAAAAAAAAAAAAAAAAAAAAACGCGAAAATGCCCCCCCTCCTTCCTCTTCCCCCCCCCCCATCCCCGCCCACACCAAACGCCCTTCCCAAAGAGAAACGCCAAACAGGACGACAGCAGCCATCGGACCTCAATTAGCCCGCCAATGGCGGCAATCGACATCCCCCCTGGGTGAAGCACCGGCCAAGATTTTACCCCCTCCCCTCGCTTCTCCTTGTGGCGCAGTGGCTATCGACATCCCCCCTGGGTGAAACACCGGCCGAGATTGTATCCCCTCCCCCCGCTTCTCCTTGTGGCGCAGTGGTTATCGACATCCCTCCTAGGTGGGAAGACCGGCCAAGATTTTACCCCCCCCCGCTCCTCCATGTGGCGCAGTGGCGCCCTCCAAAAACTACGGAAGACGGGCTGCGCACTGCACCAAGGAAGGTCGGCACGGTCCATTCCACGCTATAACAGCCGCGACTAACCGTAAAAGCGGGCGCTCCTCTATAGTCTTCTAAAACCGCTGGCTTTTTGAGCACCTTGTTTTGTTTTGTTTTCGGTGATGAACTCTCAAAAAAAGAAGAAAAAAAAAAAGAGGCAGACAAGACACGCCACAGTATGTACGAGTACAATCCGACGCACAAAATCAAACAAAAAAGCACAAACAAGAAGAAGAAAAAGACACATTATATGTGCCCTCCCTGCCCCCCCGCCTTTGATTGCCCTGAAGAACAAGAAACCAGCCTTCTATATAGCGACTACCAGCAACGTATATATGATTCGTCGTGTCTTCGTATTAACCGCCCCTCCCCTCCCGAATCAATCCATTGGAGGCTGTCGTCCGTATGCAAGTCCACCTCGCAAGCGGTTCTTCGCAGGATGCAGCTCACCCTCTATGCGACTCGCCCAATACCTCACGTTTCGCTCTGCGCTTGGTGCAAGCAATGTCTGCCTGGTTGGTGAAAACCCAACATGCCCCGTCCCGGCATTGTAGGGATGCGAGGGTCTATGGCCATACGACACGACAGCCATGCACGACGTGAGTACACCCCACCCCCCCCCGCGCGCGCGTCAAACGACTAAGCCAAGCAACAGATGAGTACCAGGTACGCCCTCCCCCCCAACAAAATAACGCCACCCCGTCACCGACTCCCACCACCCTCCGGAGTGTAATTTAGAACTGCACGTCACGTTTTAAGGGGAAAACCACTTGGAAATAGTGTGGGATAATTTTATCGGTAGAAAAATGGGTACTTGGTACGTAGCCTATCTTAAGGGCTACTCCAACTTCGCTGGTTTTGGAAGCACGCTGACGCAAATTTGGCGACTGTAACGTCGAAGGACCCCCGGCCGGCGAGCGGTTTGACGGCGAACAAGTCTTCCATGAACTCCTGCTTCTGGATGTTGTCGGCCACCTTAGCGTCCAAACCCCCCAGCGCCTGCAGCAGCCACTCCTGTTTTTTTTTATTTTAGAACGTTAAAATGGGCAAAAAGACAATAACAGGCACCATTAAAAAAATAGAACAAAAGAAAATTCAGGGGAAGACGAAAAAAGGCAGTATATACAGCTGTTAATCGAAGCCAAACAAATGTTGTACGTAACATGAAAAAAAAAATGTCGTAATATGAAGCAAAAAATTGGGGGGTGGGNCCGCTGCCGCCAACATCTATACCGGATTGCCCGGACCTTTCAGCGACTGTGGTGGGGGCGGGCGTGCCGCCGGTAGACTGGATGTTGTAGCCGAAACCGGCCACTCCCTCGGTGCTGTAGAGGGGGGGGGGGGGGGGGTTAGACGTTGACGGCAGGGGGTGAGGTTTGCTTCCAAAAGACCTTCGCCGCAAGAAACTGAACTGGACATATTTGCTCCTCGCTAGGGCAGTGCAACTACAGTAGGTCGACTAGCAAGCGTCGCGCACAAACAAAAAATGAACGGAAACCCTCCTACGATATACTTACAGTATATATGATACCTACAACAGTCGGCATACAGGTAAAACTGACCCGAGACCGAATACTCAAGAATTGTACATGTCGCTAACAGAACGAAAAGCTGCTGCACTGTACGTACCGGTGTCATGTGATGTTACATATGCACGAGGTCAACTAACGCTGCGCTCGAGCCAGTCGCATCTGCACCTTGAGCCCAGTGACAACGGCAACGACAATGACAATGACAACACCAATCACAACGACAACAGCAACGATACCGGCAACGATACCGACAACTGCAGCGACCAAGGAAAACGATGGAGGGAAAAGGGCAGTCGGTCGGTCGGATACAACACAGACGAATGGAACCGTACCGCGAAAAATTACTGGGAAGCGAAACGAAGCGGAAAGGAACGTAATCCTACAGCGCATACTGTAGGCTATAGTAGGCTATAGGCGGCGGCTGCCCTCACCCGCAGGTTCCGGCAGCAAGGGCAGTAGGGTCATCGTTAGCCTCCTGTCCCCCCACGATGTTGCCCACGGCCATGATCCCCGTGTCGCTGTGGGAGTTGACGTGGCAGTGCATGGGCACATGGCCGCCAAACCGCTCTGCGCGGAACCGCACAACCGCCAAGCTCGCTGTAGGGTAGGACGAACATACGAAGGAAGAGCGACAACCACGTGTAGCAACGGACGCACGGTCGGAAATGGGGTTACAGGCGGCATAATATTATGGTGTACCTGGCACCAGGCATACGATGACACGATATGATTATATTGTCTAGGTAAGTTTACTGCTGTTCAACTGTTGTAAAAACAGTGTATTGTGATTCCTGCCGCAACTGTCATGTTTTCATCGAGCAGGAAAAACTCCAGCGCAGTGTATGCTTCCCTCGACGACAGCCGTGGTCCTGGCCGTCGCGCAAACAGTACTGGTACGTGCAGTTCAGAGACTTTACGCTTTTAGATAACATACTACGTAGACTCACGTGAGACCGTGTCAACTCATGTTGCGCTTGAAAAAATATAGGACAGGTCTAATAGCTCTCGCCAGGAGATCGCGCCGGTGGCTATTTTTGTAACCGTTTTGTAACCGTCTCCCGTCAATGTTTGTGTGCGGCGGTGCAAGGCCTTCCGATCCGCGAGAGTTGATCCTACCCGTGAACAGCCATCATTATGATACTCTAATACACTAATAGACTAATAGACTAATACATCAATACACTCATTTCATCCAGCAGTGTCGACAACGTAAACCTTACCAATAATCACTCGAAACAGTATCGAGAACATGCATAGCAATAAACTCATTTGAGACAATGTCGACTGCACTATACACGATTAATAGACTAGACTCATGCAACACACTGTCGACCGCACTTACCTGGTATACCATTAATAGACTCATGCAACACAGTGTCGACTGCACTATATACCTTTATTAGACTCATGCAAAACAATGTCGACTGCACCAACATAAATAGACGCACTTGATTCAGCCAAGTGTCGACAACACCACTTACTTGAGACAGTGTCGATCCAATCCCCCACATGGTTCCAGCCGGGGACGAGCGTTGGCCCGTCTACATTAACAAACTGCATATGGTTCACGTGCAAGTGGAACGGGTGCTGCCCCGATCCCATCAAGTTCCACTGCTGCACCTCATCCACGGTCATGTTCATCAGGAAGTTATCGGGTCCCGTGAAGTACTCGCCGCCGATGGTCTCCCTCACCAGCAGCCCCAGAGTGTCCGACTGATTAAAGTCTAGATCGAACAGGTCTTCAAGATAGTACGGTCTGCCGTGTCCCGAGAGATAATAAACAGTACACGATACAAGCGTGAGTCGTGGGAGATGGGCTCGGCGTCACAAGTCACAGTCGGAAACGGAGTTGGGATCCGAGTCGTGGTCGGATTTGGGATTGGGATTGAAATCCGAGAACGGATCGGAGTTGGAATGGGAGGCGAAACCGGACAAATGGAGTCGATGTTGGAATCGGAATTCCAACCAGAGTTAGGATCGAGGTTGGAATGGGAATATAATTTGAAAAAACGGAGCCAGAGTAGTACTCAAGAGTCTAAATTGGACGAATGGAGTTGGAATCGGACGAACGGAGTCGGCGTCGAAATCGGAGTTCAAATCCGAGACGAAATCGGACGATTGGGGGTCGGAGTTTGTATACTAGATCGGTGTTGCAATCAGATAATGTATATATAGCTGAAATCGGTCGAAAGAAGTCCAAGCTGGATTCGAATGGATGGAGTAAGGAAAACGGGGAGGGAGGGAGGGAGGGCATGTCGCGAAAAGGCGACCAAAGGTAATGGGTGGGGGGTGGAGACTCGTTCCACAGTCGGTCAATAATTTATGACGAGATGACGCAACTTACTCATTCATACGTACCGGTTGTATGAAAATACTACAATATTTTTACAGCCGCTCTTTCTATTTTGAGACAGAGTGCTATTCATATTAATAAGTCAAATGGTCTCACCTGCATGGCGTCCACGTCTCTAGCTCATCGTCGGCCTCGCCCGAGCCCGCATCAACAGTGAGCACCGCGATTGGCATGGTGTCTCCACCAGTAAGCGTGGACTCTATTCTCATGTCGAAGTCCCCAGCAGGCGAGCAGCGTATCGCCGCATCAACCCTGCACACATAGCACATAGCAGGGCAACACCACAACCACAACCATTGCCATAGCAACGGAAGCACACCGCCACCACCACAAACAAACCAAGCAGCAGCACCGCAACATAGGCGGGTACGGTAGGATGGAGTGGTGGCGTGGGGGGGGGAGACTTATATCAGACGTGCGCGCTGTAGAAATCAAATGGCAACAGGTGAGGATCGACCGATTGAACAATTAAACACAACACCAAAGCTGTACAGGTAGTACGATGAGATGCGACTGACCAACGAATCAAGACAAGGTTCAGACTCGGTACCGGTGTCGATGGCCATGTCTCATCGCTCTTTGCTCCTCACTGCGCCTCTTTCATGCCTTGTACCAGATTACGCCTCGTGACTGTCATGAAACCTTTGGCTACAGACCAGCAATATATTCATATTAATAGTGACTTGTAAAGACTACAGTATTAATAGTGTAGTGACTTGTGACTGACTACGGACGAGCGACTCCTGCTGGGAACTACTATTAATACTAGAGAGCTACGTTAATAGACCTACTAGTATACATAACCATAGTGATGTTACCTACACACGAAGTATTCATATTACTCAAGAGTACCAGGTATTCAGAGAGAGAGAGAGAGTCGTCACCTAGAAGCTGGCGTGAAAAAGAGCACGGGCTCCATCCTAGGCACCTCCCCGAGATACACCCCATCCTTCGCCAAGACGGCCATCTCGCAGTCGCCGTCCGGGTCTAGTAGAGAGATGGCGTGATTCGACCCGTGTCCAGCGAAGGCCATTCGGAAGCGCATCCAGAGTCCGGCGGTCATCTCGATCGTAGGAACTACTTGGCCGTTGATGAGGTAATGGCTGAACGATGCCAAGAAGGACAAGGACAAAGACCAAGGACGGAGACAAGGTGGAGACAAGCAGGGGCATCACCACGACAACGCCATCAGTAGGCGCGATCGAAATGTCATTACTAACAGTATAACACACAGCTTGCTTAGATGATTTTCGACGAAATGCTGGATCTCACAGCTGGTGTTTTTTCAAATAGAATTAGATGGAATCGCCCCAGACAGCTCCGTCGAAGGGACGTTGCAAGGCACCTATTACAATTATATACTCGAATATGCGTATATCTTCACATGTAACCGTTTTTTGTATGATATGTACTACCAGGTATATTATAACCAACGACATCCAGCATACCCAGTGTCCGTGCTGATTCTTCACGCTATACTAGTCTAGACAAATACCTGGTGCGCCACAACATCACCTCTGCCGTCAAACTACGAGACAGATACATACCTGGTAAAATAGTTCGACAAGATAAAGCATAGGCACATTGTACGAGTACGTAGGGCATACCAGGAAGAAGAAAAGCCGATCGTGGGCACCAAAAACGCGAAACTAGAAACAACGTGAATGTTTATTTACACTTTTGTCTATAGCCTTTCATGCATCACACTTTTAATATATGTACGTACATTGAGGTGGCAGTGGTGTTGTACAGCTCGTCACCGCAGGCGTCCCTGTCAAACAAAGACAGCTCTGGGTTCATTTCCTATGCGATAAAGACGATAAAGACGAAAAACACCATGCGGCCACGGGGGGAAGGGAAAAAGCAAGGGAAAGAAAGAAAGGGGAGCAAGAAAAAGACGTTACGCGATGGGACATTTCCTGCAAGCCAACCTCAACCATTCTTGGACTTCGAAACGATACCACTCTAACTTCAAGTAGTTTGTCTCCACACAAAGGTGACTGCAGTTACAAAAGGGGACAAGAGCAGCAGTAACCCCAAGCATAAATTGAATGAGTCATGTGCCGCTGGGCGAGTACTCTGTACGAGCATGGACGGGAGGGGCGAACAAAACAGGGACATATTAGAAATACCGAGGACGGAATTTAATAATTCGCGCGTATGCCGCTACATGGGTGACTTGTGCAACGTCAAGCTAACGAACGAACGCGTTGCCTGGCGGTTTTTCTCCCAGCACAACTGGTTGATTGCGACCCAAACGACACCATAACGCCACACAAATTCATAGAACGCCTCGCCACTCACCATAATTACACGGCGTACATACATACATACATACATACACATGTCACCAGCGACACACCACTCAACAACTCAAGACTTCGAGGCGAATCGCAAGAACTTCTGATTGGTTGTGTTTTTGTTGTGCAAGTTGAAACCGTCACCTGTATGGTGAGCACCATCTCCGGCATGTTGGCTATCTGGTCGGGGATGGCGTGTATGTCTGCTCTGTCCTCGATGATGAGGGCCCCCATGGCGCCTCCGCCCATCTGCAGGGAGGTGGACCCGTGGTGGTGGGGGTGGTACCAGAACGTCCCTCCCGCGTGGTCACAAGGAATGGTGTACTCGTCTAAATCCAGACGCCGTGCGTGAAAGTTTAGGGATAAAAAATGGGGTGAGAAATAATTAGTATGTTATTGTTATGCCAAGGATATACGTATATACATATAGTAGTAGTAGTAGTAGTAGTAGGTCAGTAGTAGTTAAGTATAGTAGTAGAGTAAGGTAGATAGTAGTAGTAAGTAGTAGTGTGAGGCATGATGTCAAATAGTATTGGGTAACGGTTGGCTAATCTGAAGTAGGAACCTGCAACGGTCACTCTGTTGCTGCTTACACTTCACACACCGTCAGGGGTGGAGCGAAACAGCAGAATAACAACAGCAGTACACTAAGCTTTTCTTAAAGTGGAGGCACAGCAAGTAGGTACAGCAACACCTTCAAAATATTAACTGCAATCCACCCCGTGTTATGGGGGAACGCAGTAAATCAAGGACCAAATATGCAGGTACGAAATAGGATGGAATGTATAGAGGTTTTGTGTGTACCGTAAGTCTATTTACTACTGTGTATTTACTAATTAACTCTATGTATTTCTATCCCCCGTAAGTGAGAAGCAGGCAAGGTAATTAATAACTAGTAATAGGTGGTGGAGGAATCTCTACCAGTGGTACCGCCGATCCACATTCGACGAGAGTTGACGAGGAAGGAGAAAGTGCTGAAAAATCCTCCGAGCGATTAAAAACTAGCAAGGACAAAGAACCGCAGTGGGGGAGGAGGGAGAAGAGCCTAACTCTGATGACCCCGGAGCTGAGTTCGACTAAGGAAGGGAAGAGAGAAAAGGTAAGGGCGCACGGACTCATTATAAGAGGTCTTTTAAGCGTCCGCGCATGAGTATTCATTCGGATGAATAAGGGACAGAGTAATCAATCACAAACACCATGACCTTCATGTCAGACGATGGTTGGCATCGGACTCGCCAGCCCTGCTACCCGCACCAACAGGCACCCACATAGCGCGGTACCAGAGTTCGTGTGCCGGCTCACTGCCGCACTTCTGACAGATCAACCGCGGAATGTACATCTACAGGCTACGCCGCTAACACGCGCGCAGCGACTTCCCCTCCCTCCCTCTCCCTCCCTCCCATCTCCCTCCCATCCCATCCTCCTCCCCCTCCCTCCCTCCCTCCCTCCCTACCCTCCGCTCCCTCCATCCCTCCTCCCTCCCCTCCCTCCCCTCCCTCTCTCGCCTCCCTCGCCCCCTCCCTCCCTCCCCCTCCCCCCATCGCCAAGCCACAATTTCGTCTTAGAAAACCGGTCACATTATTCGCCGTCACACGCAGAAGGAACCCGAAACATCAACAACTCTTGACTTACCTGGGTACCATTGTTTTTTTAAAGGTCTTCGGAACAGGGCAGCGGCAAGCAGTACACTTCCCGGAAAGGGCAGTATACCTCCCCAAGGCCACTCTTCTACTGCCAGAAAAATCGCGGCCCTGTAAAGAGCTACTAGCCCGGCAACAAAAGAGCCCCCCCCCCGCTCGATACCGGCAGACAAACGCTTCCCACCCCGTGCACCCCGTAGCGCAGCTAAAACAGTTCATCCCGCAGCAGAAGCAGCAGCAGCAGCAGCTACAGCAGCAGCAGCTACAGCAGCAGCAGGCACAGCAGCAACCGCAACAGCAGCCGCAGCAGCAGCCATAGCAGCCATAGCAGCCATAGCAGCCGAATGTCGCTTGCCGTCCCGACGCTTTTCCCCCCTCTCTCGGCAGGACAGAAAACGGTACCCGCTTGTCGTCCGGCAGCGTCGCAAGGCGGCAGCGTTGCCAGGCAGCAGGGTCGCCAGACAGCAGGGTCGCAAGACAGCAGTCGCCAGGGAGCACCCGTCGCAGGCAGCGCTAGCTCGTCGTCGCAAGGCACCGTGTGGTATTTTTCGCAGGCAGAGCGGCTTCACTATCCCTGGGACATACGTAACCTCTCTCTCCTCCTTCGCCGCCTCAATAAATATCAAGCAACTCCCCCCCCCCCCCGCCGACGTTAATCAAGTAGTTGTTTCCTCAACCCTGCATGTCAACCACTTGAAAAAACTAACGCATGCCATTCCAACCTTTTTGGGTTTTTTTTCAAGTACAGCAGCTTTTGTCCCCGAGGTACCCTACGTAGTCGCATGTTATACTTCGGACGAGTATCGGGTGGTACCCTTGTGCTGGTATGGCTTTTTTTGCTTGGAGACGGACGGTTACGTAGCCCCCCCCCGCTCCGTCTCGAAAGGGATGCGTGGTCAATGGTCAAATGACTAAGGCAAGCAACAAATGAGTACGCCCCCCCCCCCCCCGAAAAAAAAAAAAAAGGAGTACGCTCGTAGGACGAACCTGTAGACATCGAAACACCACACCCGTGAAGTCCTCGAGCATCTTGAACAGAATGGCCACGAACTCTGGCCCCCTGAGGCCGAATTCCGTGACGCAAATGGAGCCGCAGTATAGGCACGAGGAGTGAGGCACCACGCTAAAGTTCCCCACCAGGTGCGCAATCAGTGGCTTCATGAAGAACGGGAGGCGGGGAGCAAACAAAAAAAAAAAAAAAAGTGGGAGGGGGTGATGTGGGGCAGGGCAGAGAGGGGTCGATTGTTCGAGAAAATGTAAACTGGATGAGTGTGCGTTGTGTACACAGGTGAACCGACCGACTCCCCCCCCCTCCTTCCCTCCCTCCCTCCCTCCCGCGCGCGCTTGTAGCCCATTGATTGTGTTCCGCTTGTGCAACAGAAAACGGCCTGTAGACGGAGACTTTTGTACATACGATCTAAAATACCAGTCGACGGTCACACAAGCGGTGTACTACAAGCCCCGCCCTGAAAAAAACAGGCATCGGGGCGTTAAGCGAAAGTTATTCGGCCCTTGTGGCCCGAAACATCATGATTCCCTGTGTTACGGAATATTTTTATTGCGAAAAAACCGTCACTTGTACTTCTGCAGCTCCAACTCATAGCAGCTTTTTTCACACGTAACGACCCCCTCTGGACAGGCAAGCCATGGTCACAGGTGTCAACCCTTCTCCCCTCCCGGTGCATGTCTCCATTTCTATCGCGCATAGGGTGTGGCCTTCCCGTCCCATACCCCCATCCCAGCCCGTGCATAACAAAATAACCGGTTGACGCTTTCTCTACCTACCTCCCATATTCCACCCCATGCACTAAATAAAAAAAAAAAAAAACGCCTGCGTAACGCCTACCCTTGACGATTTCACCGAAATATTTCACTCAACGGGTTCTTCTAGCGGTTTCAATTTTGCGCAATATTTTCGCTGAACGGTTTTAAACACGACGTAGCGGTTTCGCTTACGTACGCAGCGGTTTCGCTTGACCGTTTCGCCTATTAATAGTGATTTTGCAAAGCGTCTTCGCTTAACGGCTTTGCTAAACGTTTTCCCTCGACGCTGTCGTTCAACGGTTTCGCAATCAAGCCCAACTAACGCCATACTGAACGCTTACGCTTGGTAGTAACGCATACGCTAGGTAGTAACGCTTACGCTAAGTAGTGACGCTTACGCTTATCAACAGTAGTGACGCTTACGCGTAGTAAAAACGCTTGAGCTTGACGCGTGCTTCCACTTAACGCTTCGGTTTAAGGCTTTGGCTCAACGCTTTGGCTTAATGCTTGCTTCCACTTAACGCTTTGGCTTAACGCTTTCGCTTAAGCCTTTCACGTAAACCTTTCACGTAAACCTTTCGCGTAAAACTTTCACTCACCCGAAGCAGAGGCTCGAAGTGCTCCTTACACGTCCGCATCGCGTGCTTGAAGAAGCGGCAGAGCTTCTCGAACACCTGTGCGCTGGACTGGTGTCGAGTCGATAACGCCTCCAAGATGGGCCACATTTCTCGAACCACAGCGGCCACAGGGTGCTCACGCCCCAGCTTATGATACAACAAAAAGGCGTCGTGATGGAGGGGAGAGGGGGAGGCAAGGGGGAGGATACTCACTTTAAAAAAAGGATAGGAGAGAAACCTCCAGCAGTAGCCTACCAGGTATACAGTATACCCCCCACAGTAGCCTACTCCAACAACTCATACTAGCCAGCGATCCCTAGCGTCGTATACTAGCCAGCAAACCCTAGCGGCAACTTCGAGCACCAATAGCTTATACCGGAACCAGGCAAGACAGTAGCACCAAAGCAGCACCATACGAGACGTGCTACGATAGAGGTATACCAAGGTATACCTTTTTTTGGCTATTTTTGTTTTCTGAACGACCTATAATATTTAATAGTAGTAAAGCCTCCTCAACCCAGAAACGCCGGAATTTTCATTTTTGTGGTGTTGCAATATTTTGCGTTCTATACTTGCACCAGCCGTATAATTGCACGTATACGCGCTGTGGGCTGTTAGAACTGCACGTACTTTTGCGCCATATTTACCCTTGCTCCCACCCGGACCTGATCCCACCCGGATCTGATCCCATTTGGCACCCTGCTCCCACCCACAAGGTGCAGAAATATAATCAGCCCTCCGCAGGAGCCGCCGGAGGCCCACCTGGCACCTCGATCCCATTTGGTACCCATGTAGGCCATACATATCTACAACAACTCCTGCTATACATATAACCGTATTGAAAGTACGTGCAGATTCGTTAGACTCGCAAGTACGTGCAAGTTCTCCGGAGCCGATCATGGGTCATGGTATGGTTGATCGGGTGGCACATTTATTTCCCTCCAATTATTTTTTTTGGGTGAGGTGGGTGCACCTCTATCGTAGCATGCGTCATACCATACCATACCGTACCATACCAATACCATATACCATACCATACCACACCTTACTATATACCATACCACACCTTACCATACAATACCACACATTACCATACCATACCATACCATACCATATAACACCAACCCCCACGCTACCCCATCCTTCCCACCCCACAACAGTGTACCAAAATACTACGCAATACCA
This sequence comes from Saccharina japonica, assembly GCA_008828725.1. Lineage (NCBI taxonomy): Eukaryota > Phaeophyceae > Laminariales > Laminariaceae > Saccharina > Saccharina japonica. Next base: position 507,589 of record MEHQ01004583.1, read on the forward strand.
CACTATGATAAATACCGTACCACACCAGGTACAGCTAAAAACTACAAAAATAACTCTAAATTTAGCCTATAACCATATACCGTATACAATCGCGCCACATTACACTGCAAAAACTACCATGCCATATTGCAAATACATCGTACCATACCGTGACAGGTACCATGCAGCAAACAAAAAAACGTACCAGGAATATTGATATCGCAACCGTATAACCAACAACCATACCATACCTCACCGCAAATACACCATGTCATACGGTAAATAGACCATACCAAATCATACCAGATACCAGATACCATACAACTCAAAAGACCACACCATACATACCTCCATAACCGGCCTGGCACGGCGTGGCTGACGACGACGGCAACCCTACACCATACCATATTTCAAATATACCATACAAGTACAGGACACCTAATAAGAAACAGTAAATCTGGTCCAGGCTGGATTTCTTATTTTGAGAGAGGGTTGCTTTCTACACTTTAAAGCTGGTACAAAGTAAACGACTCCCGAATTTCTTAGTTTCCTCTGAATCTCAGGCCTGGCGTTCTTATCAGCCTGTTTCCTACCCGATATTTCTAAAAATTAGGCGTCCTGTGCTGTACCGTACTGCAAATATATCATACCATACCATACCATACCATACCATACCATACCAAATCACTCCACACCGTACCATACAGCCAAAATGCCCATAAACCATACCCATACCTCCATGACGGGCCTGGCGTGGCTGACGACAACGGTAAGCCTATCCAGCTCTTGCTGCGCTAGCTTCACGTCCCCCGCAAGTGTCCCGTCCCTCTGGAGTCCCTCCGCTATCGGCCGCACCAGCCGCTGGATTGCCACGGCAGCCGGATCGGGCGCAAGCGTGCTGATAACGTACGATAAGCCCTGTGCCACAAATAAGGGAGGGGGGGGGGGGGGGGGGAGAGGGGGGGGGGGGGGGGGGAGAGGGGGGGGGGGGGGGGGGAGAGGGGGGGGGGGGGGGGGGAGAGGGGGGGGGGGGGGGGGGAGAGGGGGGGGGGGGGGGGGGAGAGGGGGGGGGGGGGGGGGGAGAGGGGGGGGGGGGGGGGGGAGAGGGGGGGGGGGGGGGGGGAGAGGGGGGGGGGGGGGGGGGAGAGGGGGGGGGGGGGGGGGGAGAGGGGGGGGGGGGGGGGGGAGAGGGGGGGGGGGGGGGGGGAGAGGGGGGGGGGGGGGGGGGAGAGGGGGGGGGGGGGGGGGGAGAGGGGGGGGGGGGGGGGGGAGAGGGGGGGGGGGGGGGGGGAGAGGGGGGGGGGGGGGGGGGAGAGGGGGGGGGGGGGGGGGGAGAGGGGGGGGGGGGGGGGGGAGAGGGGGGGGGGGGGGGGGGAGAGGGGGGGGGGGGGGGGGGAGAGGGGGGGGGGGGGGGGGGAGAGGGGGGGGGGGGGGGGGGAGGGGAGAGGGTGGAGTGGAATAGGAGGGGGAGAAGGGGGCAAAGGGGGGGGGGGGGGGTTGCATGTCACGTATGGTCGTAGTCGTATGACCATAGACCCTCGCATCCCTACAATGCCGAGACGGCGAACGTCGGGCTTTACAGCCGTCCAGGCAGAGACCTTTCCTTGGCGTGCTTGCACCAAGCGCGGAGCGAAACGTGAGGTGTTTGGCGGTTCGCATGAATAGTGAGCTGCATCCCTCTAAGAACCGCCTGTGAGGCCGGATGACAACGTCGAATTGATCGATTTGTTTCATGTTGTGGCCACTTCCTGAGACAGACAGACAGCAATGTGTGTGTGTGTGTGTTCTTCACATTAAACCTTCCTTTCTACCCGTCGACATCCAGCACACTAGTGTCCGTGCCGATTCATCATCCTAAAAAGGTACCAGTTCTGTGGTCACAAAACTGCGACACAGAGATACTACACTCAGTGCAGTAAGCAGAGCAGACAATGCAATGCCATATGCGACAGGCAAGACCTACCCTGCTAGCAATCCAGGTGCATGCAAGAGAAAAAAAAAAGAAAAGAAAGAAAAAGCGAAAAGGAAAAATAATAGAAAGTAAACATACTGAAGCAAATCAACAATCAAGCAACCAAACAAAAGCATGACAAAATGAAAAGAAAAAAAAAAAAAAAAATGTCGTGCTTCTCCCAGATGAGATGCGACATCTAGTTAAAAGAAACCAAATGAAATGAAATGAACCCATGGATGTCAACGGGTAAAGGGGGTGTACTTCATTGCCAGGCATGGCCGTAGTCGTAGGTATGGCCATAGACACTCGCATCCCTACAACGCTGGGACGGTGGGGGGGGTACTCATTTGTTGCTTGCCTGAGTCATTTGACCATTGACCACGCATCCCTTTCGAGGGGGGGGGGGGGGGGGGGGGGGGGGGGGGGGGCGTTTTTCATGATCAAAAGTCGCTTCACCTCAAGCAGTTCTAGCTCGTCCTTGATGTTGATTCGGTGTTTCGTCCTCGTCTTCGCCTGGTGCAGGTGGTCCTGCAGCAGACCAAGCACCTGCTCCCCCATCAGCTGCCCACAGGAGTGGCATACGTTCTGCGACCAAAATTTCCAACAACAAAAAACACGGGGGGAACAACAACGAAAAAGGAAATGTAAGGAAAAGGAAAAGAAGGAGGGGAAAAAAAAAACACAACGGAAAATGAGAGGAAAAGAAAAAGGAATTGGAAAATAATTTGGAAAAAGGTAAGGGAAAAAAGAGGGGAGGGGGGGGGGGCGCGCGCTCATTTTTTACTTGCCTTAGCCATTGGACCATTGACCACGCATCCCTTAAGACGGGGAGGCAAAGGAAGTGGCATCATAATATGTATTTATGTATATGTATATGTATATAATATGTATATACTCGTACTTGGGTATGAAAAACAAAACAAACTAACTGGGAATGGAAAAGGAACAGAAAAGAAACGGGTGGAAACTAAACAGAGATAAGAGGTACACATTACTTTGCGCGATCAATGCCAAGCCAAGCACAGTACCGGGGGGGGAGGGGAGGGGTGCACTCATATCGTGCACGGCCGTAGTCGTATGACCATAGACCC
>MEHQ01004583.1:515612-517356 GCA_008828725.1 Saccharina japonica
GGTGGTCGGCATTTTCCGGGGCGCCTTTTACTGTATCGTTCGGCCGCGAGCAAACAGAAACACACAAGCGGGAATATAAAATAAAGGGCAGCGGCCAAAACAAGGTACACCTGGTCCGTTCGGGGCCAAAAACAGGTACAAGTTTAAAACACACTCCACGAACCTGCCGTTCCTTGCAACGCAAATTAGTTGTTTTTGCACCCGAATGGCGAGCGCCAGCCCCCTCTTCAACTGTCTTGTGGTTTGCGTACTGATATAACTGTAAATGTGTACCAGGTATAGGCCGAGTACATACTTGGGTAGGGTGTATATTTGACATTTCGTCAACTAGCATAATGAGACAGGTACCGCCGTATAGTACGTAGTAGTACGTGGAAGATACCTCAAACATACTTGCAGGCCGTTTATCAGGAACCGCTTCGCGGCGGCCACACAAAGCTCCGGCGTCGAACGATAGACTAAGACCACCTTGATTTGAGGACTGCCGTCGGTGGCCATGGTGCTACTGCTGTAGTACTGGTAGCTCTTATCCGTATGTAAAACTAGCTATAAACTCGATTGGGCTGATCGGTGTTACTTGCCAAGTTAATTGCCCGGTGGCTACCCCCTTCTTTTTTCTGTCGCTTTCAAGAGAGCTTTTTCATGTTCTTCGTGCTCGCCCGATTGCTACGTATACGAGTAGCTGCTATTAATAAATAGTACGAGGAACGAACGCCTGCTACTGTATTCTCCCTTCTGAGCTTGCGACACCCGACCCGTGGTATTCCAAGTCAACCGCAATTCCAAAGAGGAGCCTTCTATCTCGTATTATTTCGGCGGAGGTGTGCAGGCAGATATGTGTGTCGCTCGAGTGGCGTTTGTTGCGAGGTGCGAAGGGAGGAGGGGGTCTCGGTGTACGTCGGCATTTGTATAGGGGGCATAGGGTGGAACTATGAAGGGCCTCTGATTGGCTTAAAAACGACAAAAAAAAGGTGAAAGTCAAGCAGAGTAGACAAAATCAGGTGTACCTGGGTTTCAAAGAGGCAAAAACAGGTACAACGAGTTTTGGACCAATGGCAGGGCACGTGGAGTGGGTTTTATACTTGATTTTAAGTATGTACCTGTCTTTGGCCGCAAACGGACCAGGTATACCTTTTTTTGGCCGCTGCCCTAAAATAAAGCAAGCAGGCGGGAAAATAAAGCAAGCAAGCAAGCAAGCAAGCAAAAGCAAGCAAAAGCAAGCAAGCAAGCAAGCAAGCAAGCAAGCAAGCAAGCAAGCAAGCAAGCAAGCAGGCAAGCACGCAAGCAAGCACGCAAGCAAGCAAGCAGGCGGGACAATAAAGCAAGCAAGCACGCAAGCAAGCAAGCAAGCAGGCGGGAAAATGAAGCAAGCAAGCACGCAAGCAAGCAGGCGGGAAAATAAAGCAAGCAAACAGGCAAGCACGCAAGCAAGCAAACAAACAAGCAAGCAAACACGCAAGCAAGCAGGCAGGCAAGCGAGGCAGCAAACAAAACTAACAAAAAAACAATTCATCACACAGGACAGGACAGGACCAAAGGCGAGCAAAAAACAACAAAAAACAACAAAAACAACAACAAAAAGAGGGGCTTGCCCTTTCTGCAGGCAGGCATGCGGACGGGCAGGCATGTGCCAAGCAACCATACAATCCTGTTCGAATCCATCCCATCCCATCCCATCCCATCCCATCCCATCCCATCCCATCTCACCCCACTCCACTCCACTCCATTCCACCCCACCCCACCC
>MEHQ01004583.1:530231-562294 GCA_008828725.1 Saccharina japonica
GGTATAGGCGGGCTGTAATGTGCTATATTAACACATTGACACTGCTCCATGAGTGGACAATGGCCGTACAAATACATATAAATACATATAAACACTGCAGTATAATCTTCATGGACTTACAAGTACTGCATTCAAGTACTGTCAGCTGCCAGTGGTGCTTTAACAGCCCTAGCTTACCTCTCCTGCAGGGAGGAACTGTCAGCTGTCAGTATTAAATAGTGCTCTTCAGCAGTAGCCTACCTCTGCTGCAGTGAGATGCTACTACTGTCACCTGTCACCTGTCAGCAGTGCTCTACAAGGCAGTGAGTAGCTTACCTCCCCTGCAGCGAACTGCCGCCACCTGCCGGCAGTGCTCCGCAAGGCAGCACGTAGCTTTACCCCTCCTGCAGCAGTGAGAGGTACTTTTACTTTCGTCAGCTGCCAGTACGAGTGCTCTACAAAGCAAGTACGTACGTATGATCGCTTACCTCTCCTGGGGAAGCTCTCGGAAGTTGCTGCGGATCTTGGCGTGGATGGTCTGCGCAGCGAAGAAGGTAACATTCACCTCGGCCGACTCCATTCGAAGCATGGCATCCGCCACCTGTAGAAAGACAAAACACAACACACACACAAAACAAAACAAAAAACGGGGAATGCGCATGGGATCGATTGCACAACCAATAGCATACTTTAGCAAAAACGTTTTCTGAATTACGGCGCTGCTTAACCCAAACTCGCCGTTGAAAAATATTATCCTTTTTACACGGAGGTCGTGGGAATATTCGTCGGGTACGTATATATCATACTCGTAGCACTTTTTTCCCCCTCCAAAAACAGTTTTTTGGGTAAGGAATGGGGCTCCTTAATAAGTAACCACCCCCAGAAGGCAAAAAAATGGTGCACCTCTATAGCGCCGGTTGTCCACTATAGCAGCGCCGATGAAATCGCTCGGCACGGTTTTCCGTTTCCATACTAAAACCTACCAGGGTATATATATTCCCCCAATCCGGAGTTCGTAGCGCCGGTTGCCGATATACCGCCGGTTTTTCCCGCTGGCATATACCATCGCTATAGAGAGGCCACTATCGCTGTACTTGATACAGCAGTATGGGACACAGCAGTACAGTAGGAGTCCACCCGTAAGGCGGTGGTGGTGTGCCAGAGACAGCACTATGACCGCCTTATAGAGGGAAGCCGCCTTATCCATTACAGGTTATGAGCGCAATTCCCCAATAGTGCCAAGCGAGTTTGACCGCCTTGTATCGGGATAGCGCCTTACTCGAACCGCCTTATTGGGGAAACCCCTACTGTACAAGGGAAGGTATTGAAAGCAGGGGTGGCCGCTGATTATTTCCAGAGCTCCTCACCCAAAGAGCTCAATATATACCATCACCCGCGAAGAGGTTGTCGTTTTTTTCTACATAACCCGACCGACATTTATTTACATGCGCTACTACTGTAATAGTCCCGAGACCAAACACACTGGTAGAAAAGACGCGTGCTACGATAGAAGGCCACCATTTTTTAGCCTTCTGAAGGTGGTTGGTCACTTTGGGAGCCCTATGCCTTACCCAAAAACAGTTTTTGGAGGAAACTAAAAGTGCTATGATACGTACCTGGCGAATATTCCCATGACCTCCGTGCAAAAGGATAAATATTTGCAACGCGAGTTTGGGTTACTCGTAAGCAGCCCCGTAATTCATAACACGTTTCAGGTAAAAAGTGCTAGCTCTATCGTACATAGCACGCGTCAAAAGTATCATACGTACGTACCAACCGGTAGTTTAGGCACACGGTCAGAAAATACTGCTGTGCCTTAAACTGCAAAATCCCCTACGTACGTACCGTGGGATGAGTCCGTGCAAGGTATAGTGCTGCATACCCTGGCCCAGCAGGAATGGGGACAGTATTCGGGGATAGGTTGGAGAGAGTGTTGGAGAGACAGAGAGTACAGGGGGCCATAGTAAATAGGACCAAATATTGTGAGTAAACTTAGGTGAATATATAGGTTTTAGTGTTTACCGCAGACAGGGGCTATATGGTTACCATGGTCCCCCGCAAGAGAAAGCAACTGCAGGGATGTGCAACGCCGATGGCCGACTTGGCAGATATATAGGGTATACAAGCGATAGAACGTGAACGAAACACAAAGACTAAGGGTGTTGCAGTATTATTGGGTAGCGTTTCCAGAAACCAGTCAGACAGTTTTCGAGGATATATATATGTGTGTACCGCAGGTTCTATTTACTAGTATTTACTATGGTCAACCTTAAAAGTGGTACGAGATACCAACAAAATCCCTCGACTTGCACGGACCCCGTTTGCATTACATGCTACCAAGGTACCAGGAAAGTACGCAGTTGTATTGGAGATGGTATCGGAGATAGTATGGGGGGCGGTTTTGCAGACACGATTGGAGACAGACTAGAACTAGATCATGTTGGGAGATAGATAGTATTGGCGACATCATTGGAGACGGAACGAAGACAGAATAAGAGACAGGAGTATAGGATGCAGAAGACGATGCCTGGTACTGCTGTAGCATGCTGTATAGTAAACACGAAATTTGAACACATGGGGCCTAGCGCCACGGACCACGCACAACAAAATTACGAACATAATAAAACAAACTAACGTCCAAGCTCCAAGCGCCGCAGCGCCCGGCAGTATTTGCAACCTTTCAGCGGCCACGATGACCGCAACAAGGCCCACGAGCAAAGGAACACCCTTTCCTATGAAGCCTGAAAGAGGTGCACCAGTAGCCGGGAGGAGGAGGAGGAGGAGGAGGAGGAGGAGGCAAGTCGATGCACATTTCCATATGCAAGTCCGCCTCACAGGCGGTTCTTAGTAGGATGCAGCTCACCCTTCACGCGACTCGCGACTCGCCGAACACCTCACGGTGCTTCGCGCTCGGTTGGTGCAAGCAATGTCTGCCTGGTTGGTGAAAAACCTACGTGCTCCGTCCCGGCATTGTAGGGATGCGCGGATCTATGGTCATACGACTACGACCATGCACGACAACGCAACCCCCCCCCCCCCCCGGCGTGGGCCGCCGAAAGAACCAACAAATCCCCCAAACCCCCAGAAATAAATCCAAGACTCACACTCCAGGCCTCCTGACTCCGCTGGAACTCCTGCAGCCATCGGTCCGCTTCGCTATGGCTCGGCCCGCTGCCGTTGTAGACCGCGTTCAGAGCGGCAGAAACCTTGACGTTTCGCAGCACGGAGTGTGAGAACGAAACGGCACATGGAATAAAAATAAAAATAAACGAAACGAAACAAAACGAAACAAAGTGGTGGTTGGCAGTTGGGGGGGATGAGGGGGGGGGACAGCGGTGCGATCACAAACAAAATAAACAAACAAACAAACAAACAAACAAACGAACGAACGAACGAACAAACAAACAAACAAACAAACAAACAAACAAACAAAATAAAGAGACAAACAAACAAACAAACAAACAAACAAACAAACACACAAACGAACAAACAAAAACAACAGCAAAGCATACAAACGACACGAACCCAAACCAAACAAAACAACACCAGCCAAAGACACAAACTCCTATACACGAGCTGGCGACGCGAACCGCCCCCCGACCTTCTTGAAGCGCTTGAAGTTCGGCACCAAGCTTCCCCCCCGCCTCTGGTTCCCACCAACACCACTGCCCCCCCTCGGCGCAGCGAGTGAAAGCGCTCGCACGGAGGGAGGGAGTGAGGGAGGGAGGGAGGGAGGGAGGGGGGGGAGGCAAGGAAGTGGAGGAGGAGGTACTTATTCATGCCATGCAGGATAGTGGTGGTGGTGGAGGGGGGGGTTACTCATGCCATGCATGGCCGTAGTCGTAGGGGGGTGTACCTGTCATATTAATAGTAATAGTAACCAGAACGAAAATATTGTGTGTGTGTAGATACGGGGGTACAGGGCTTTCGGGTCCATCGTACCTTCTGGTTACTATGTAGCCCCTCCTAATAATACAACTACCAACAGCTTTCATCCCAGCGTTTTCCGAGCCCGAAGCCTATTGGTCGAGGGGCGCCCCCTGCCCACCCTCGGCCAATGAGGGGCCGCCGCGCGCGCGGCGGGGGTTTCCCCTCGGGAGGACTTCCCAGTCCCGCCACAACCGGGGACGATAGGGCCCCATCCCCGGTTCGAAAATCCCTCCGGCGCTCTACAACTCTGACCACCCGGGGGCAGAAAAAACGATCCCCCGGGTCGATACCACCTCGCACAGTGTGGAAACCCCAACCCCAGCGTCTCTTATCACTGATTGGCTGGGGTTCGGGGGCGCACGGCAAGAGTTTCCCCTCGGGGGGATCCTCCAGTCCCGCGGCACCCGGAGACGATAGGGCCCCATCCCCGGTTTGGAAATCCCTCCGTATATCTCCCAGTCCACCCACCCGGGGACGAAAACACTAGTTCCCCGAGTCGATGCCGCCCCGCACGATGTGGAAACCCCAGCCCCGCCGGTCTATCGCTCATTGGCTAGGGCTCCAATATAAAGAAAGCGCCACCCGGGGACGATAGGGCCCTATCACCGGATCGGAAATTCCTCCATACATCTACAATTCCAATAACCAGGGAACAAAACCGAGTTCCTCCGGGTCGACACCGCCCCGCATGGTGTGGAAACCCCAATCCCACCGGCCAATCGCTGATTGGCTGGGGTTCGAAAATAAATCCAGCACGACCCGGAGACGATAGGGCCCCATCCCCAGTTCAGAAATCCCTCCGTATCTCTACAACTCCAACAACCAAGGGACGAAAACCGATATCCCTCGGGTCGATACCGCCCCGCACGGTGTGGAAGCCCCAACCCCGCTGGGTCTATCACTGATTGGCTGGGGTTCGGGCCATCCCCCCCCCCCTCCTCACCCTGGGTCGATACCTCCCCGTACGGTGTGGAAACCCCAACCCCACTGGCTCTATCACTGATTGGCTGAGGTTAGTGGAGCCAGCGCCACCCGGGGGGGATAGGGTGTCATCCCCGCAGATACAACTCTGACATGCCGGGGACGAAGACGGTGGCACCCGGGATCTATACCGCCCCGCACGGCGTGGAAACCCCAACTCCGGGTACTCCATTTGTGGACTGAAGTTCGTGAAGCCGGCGGTCCTCACTAAGAATGGGAGCAAGAAAAAAAGTGCATCAACTTCATTATTCCCGATCTAATATACCCTACTACTCATTATGACGTGGTTGTATATTCCACATGGATTACCATATACAACCTTCGCTTGGCGTAGCCCAATAAGAAAAATCGGCGCGCGAACGAAGCGCGCCGATTTTTTGCGCTTGTGCTACTCGATACCGACGACTATTAATACGTTACGTACAGAGCAGTAGCTCTACTGCGCTACTCTGTCGATACACTGCTGTATACCGTAGTTCGCTACTTGCCAGAAGTGTCTCCGCGCGGCCTATTGCCGCTGGGCATCATCTTGCCAACACCGGTTAGTGAAGGCTGTCGTCCATATGCCAGACAGTCCGCCTCACAGGCGGCTCTTCGTAGTAGGATGCAGCTCACCCTCCATGCGACTCGCCCAACACCTCACGGCGCTTCGCGCTCGGTGCAAGCAATGTCTTGGCTGGTTCGTGAAAAACCAAAGTGCTCCGTCCGGGCATTGTAGGGATGCGGGGGTCTATGGTCATACGACTACGGCCATGCATGAAAATGAAGTACCCCCCCCCCCGCCTTCCCAACAGGAATCCACAAAACAAACGGGAGCATGAACCGGTACCTCCAACTTCTCTGAGCAGGACAAGCTGATAGCAGGTTTGTAAAGACTAAGGGCATTATTTAGATGGAGGCTGTTATTGATTAGACGAATTCCCGGGTGGCGTATCTCCACCGCATTTGATCCTCCATGGGGGGGGGGGGGTCGACAGACAGCACACTCTCACGAAGCCGTCCGTGCTGCCGCGACGGCTCGCGTTGCCGTGGGTGCCACGGCAACACTGCTGCTGTCGTTGTTTGTGTTTACATCAACAGTAGTGCCCTGCTGCGCGGCGTGCGTGCGGTACATACACCCCATTGTGTCGAGCAAAACTCCCAACACATCCTCCATAAACTCTATTACTAGGGGGGGGGGCATAGTAAATAGGACCAAATATTGCTAGAAAAATAATATAAATATAGATATAAATAAAATGAGCATCGATGCCTATCGTGATTTTGGAAATGGCTGAAGTCCCTCCTATCGTCTGGGCTTCAGACCGAAATGGAAACGCGTCAGCTCTCGGCGCCTCGCCCGCGCTTTCTCGTCCGTTCTCTCGCGGGTCGCCTTCTCGCCTCCGACGGGCCTGTTCCCGCTCGCGCTCTCTCGAGGTCGCGCGTCGCCGCCGAGCGCGGTGGCCTTCAATCCGTAGGCTCTTTTGAGACGGCGGGACATCGAGATAGTTTCCTCGAGACAGTAAGGTTCTTTGGGGGACATGCAGGTTTTTCCTCAAGGAAGCAAGCTTCTTTCATACATCTATTTATATATCGGCTTCTTTTGTCGTTGCGAGCTTCAATAATTTAGCTCTTTCCTTCGATAGCTCGGTCTCGCAAAAGCGATCGCTTTCTCCCGACTACCTGAGCGGTCGTCTTTAGTCCCTTCCACCCCCTCGGCCTTGCTTCGTCCGGATACGAGTACGATACAACAGCAGCAAGCACAGCAGTACGACAACACAAAACTCGGCTCAAAAATGTGCAGCTGCTGCTGCAGTACTGCTGTACAACAAGACTCGGTTCAATAATATGCCGAGTACGAATTATTTTTTTTTTCTCGGTTGGATTCGTGATGGTCCTATTGACAACGATGAAGTGTATAGATCTTCCAGGGATCAGGCTGATAATTACGATTCTGGCGCTGGCAATCAAGGTACGGGCGTGGACCCAAACTGGAGGATTCGCAGCTACGTTTTACTGCTTGCTGTAGTTTCTCACCGACGGTGGAAATATTACTGCTGCTGTCCTATTACAACAAACAGCAATAATACCAGTACCTGGTACGAGTACGTACTGTATGTAGAAACTGCTGCTGCTGTGGTACGTACTGCTGTACAGTAATACTGTTGTAGTGTATGCGTAGTGCTGCAGTGTAGATACGAGTCTGCTCAGACACGAGAGTCAGATAATAGTTGAGACCCCCCCCGTGGCCAGCTTTGACGTCTCTCTACTATCCACACGGAACCGTTTTCTCGACACGATTTGTTTTTTGCCGCACGTACCATAACTGAGCCCGCCACCTCAACTGGTGCACTTCTGCCAGAGACTGAGAAAGGAAGTTACGACCTGAGTATCAACACTCAGCGTTTCCTTCTTCCTGCAACATTTGGCATGGGCTTGACTCTGTACGTATATACATGTGTCACGCATCAAAACACGAGCGAGCGCCATCACGTTGTTGTCGTAATTCTCACAAACTGTCCTGAGAACTGAGACTATCCAGGGAACACCGAAAGCGACTGATTACATTATTTCTGAGACTGACTGTTGAGACTGAGAAATGAGGTTGCGAACTGAATATTTCAACACGCAGCATTCCCTTCTTTCTGCAACACTTGGCATTGCCTTGATTCTGCACGTATGCGTCAGATATCGAAACACGAGCGAGCGCCATCACATTGTCGTAAATATTAAGGATGGTACCAAATAACTGACGTTGTACCAGATACTATCCTATCCGAAGCATGGGTGCCGGCGAATGCCGGCACCCATGCGCAGCCCTTGTATATATATATATATTGTTGGGTATACCGTAGGTCCTATTTACTAGTATTTACTATGCCCCCCTCCAGTAATAATAGCAGCAGCAGCCCGGGCGGCTTGGTGTGACGAACTCACAGCCCTCTCAAAGTAGTTTTTTTTTGTTTTCACTTTTTTCCCTCCTAAGTATTAAGGGGTTCATACATAACGTTCAAGTAATACCTCGTACACAGAGTGGAGACAATGAAATGATGATGCCTGTCGGGGCTCTGTCTGTCTCTCTTGTGTGAAGACTCTTGTATATATCTATCGGCATCTACGTCGTAGAAAGTTTGGCAAAAACCGTTCAAAATAAATCGGAAAAAAAAAATTGGGAAACAAAAAAAATGCTCAGGTTACTCGTGCGATTTGTGACTGCACAATAAACAAAAGGTATGGGATCCCAACGTCCGTATCTCAATAGACAACAAAACAAGCTTTACTCGCCGTTTGCGTAATTTTAGTATTAAAAAATTTAAAAAAACAACAGCTGTGAGCTCGAGGATTTCGTCGAAACTCATCTTTGCTAGCTGAGTGTAATACTTCGATCAATTTTAGTATGTATTACAGCAGTAGTACGAAACGCATCTTCTTACTGTTATGATCGCACTTTGCACGCTCTTCCCCATCGGCCGTGTGTCTTTTCTCGCGCTCCCGGCATGCGGGATATACGCAGGGGGACGGCCCGCTGGTACCGCACGGCGCACGTTTGGGTCCCGGGCGTGTGTGTGCTCTGGGCGTCCAGAGTCCAGAGTGGCGCGAGCTGGCTCTATTCCAAGGGGATTGTTTTCCGTCAAAAGCCGAGCCGCGCAGGACGACGGAAACACACACACACACACAATTTCTTCTGAAAGCAGTCGCGCCTCAAACTTTTTCCTTTGTCACAAGCCACGATAAATTAATTATTTCTCTCTTTTCTCTTTCTCCCGATGGATGTGTGTAGGCATGGTCGTAGTGTTGAAAGGAAAACCAGTTGCTCGGTAAAGGGAAATTCAATCAACGCTCTATTTTCGCTCTATATGTATATTATATGTACCTCGCGGCCCGGAGCAGCGCGTCGACGACGTTGTCATGTGGAGGTACACGCAGCGAGGTACCCTGGCTCTCCTCGCGTGCAACGACAGCAGCAGTAGCCGCGATTCTATTACACGATGTAGTCGACCAACATGATAGCACTACGTACCAAGGACAACCGAGGTACCTACCTGTGTGTGCGTATGCATAGATGTACATGGTGGTCTGTATTCCCCCTTTTCAAAACTGCGTCATCTCCGGGATTTCACCCAAAATCCCGAAAGGAAACTTTGCGCACGTTGGGGCAAGAAGATCATCTACGGATAGAAATAGATCATCAACGGACAGATCATCTACAGATAGATCATCTAGATCCTAACCTGCCGTCATGAGATGCTGTGTGCGGGATCTGTACAGGGATCTATCTGTACAGCAGTACAGATCCAACCCAGGAAATATGTTGCTACGCATTATACAGTCAGTAGACCATACATATCGTACATATCGTACAGATCGTACAGATCATACAGATCATACAGATCAGGAATGTGTCTGACCTGAAAGATCTAGATAATCTATTAAATACCAGGGATCGGTGATCTGTTCGATGGGTGGCACCTTGCACGAGTACGTACACTTTCGAGTATCATATTCATATCATATCATACGATATTACACATCTTGGAGTCTGAAGCCGTGCGATACCGCGACAGCGAAACGAGATAAAAAAAAGGTACGACGTACCAGGTATGTGCACATTTTGCATTTTGTGTATCGAAAACCGGAAACAAGGCCAGAAGGCATACGAGTACGAGCTCGTAAAATACAAAATACGACCAAGAACAAAAACAAAAACTTGTCGCTGTCTCTCATGACGCCACGAACAGCTGGCGCTTTTGACTGGAAAGATGAAAGATAGCGGCGGGTCGCGCGTGTGCGTTTCCCTTCCGTCACAACCCGAGTACAGCAGTAGTAGTATCTGTTGCGCTGGTTAGACCCCAGGATCGCCATGGGAATGGAGTGGAAGATGCACTTCATCAGAAGAAGGGTACCTCGTATGTACGACGTGTAATAAAATCGGGGTTCGTGCTTCATCGATAGACTACGAGTAGTATGATACCACTGCTGCTGCTGCTGCTGCTGTGCTCTCGTGCTCTCACAAATGGAGGCTTCGAAAACACGATTCGGGGACAAATGACTTGAACATAGTGTAGGATAAAATTTGCAGTGTTGCATAAAAGCGCTCGAAGCTTTTGACAACAACCGGGTGTGTAATATATGCAAGATACAAGACGAGACCGCAACTTCTGCCCCCCGGCCCGAGAGCACTGCAAGCCACTCTGCTTGCGCCAGTAATGCACGCATAGTGGGAAATCACCTTTAAACTGACAAGTCCGCGTCGTAATGGAAAGTTGCTATGCCTCCATGCCCACGCATAGGGAAAGGACTCAACGGGCAGGGCGTGTTTGCGCTGTGGTGCGGAAAGAGAGAAAAAGCAGGGTGCGAAGAAAACACCAAAACTCGATTCTCAACAGCTTGTTCGTAGCTGCAAGATAAAAAGTAGCGTTGCTCCGATCCGCTCGTCTCACCTCTGCGACACGCTGCTGCAGCACAGGGTCAGACATCCTGCTGTTATGGCTTGAACAACTGAGCTTCTACCCACAGGGATTGTGTCGTGTGCGCAAACGGTTTCGATCTGAGTAAGTGGCGTTTTTGTACAGGGGCCATATATGAAGGATCAACGCCGAGAAGTACCCCGCAGAACCACTCCATGACTCTACTCTCCGTTGCTGTCGGTCCAGGCAAACGAACAGGAAAGCATGGGTGGACCTTCCTTCCAGGCTCCTGCATTGCAGCTGCTGTGGCAGGGTGTGACTTCTGATCCGATGGACTTCCAGTCGTGGACGGCCCTTCTATCCCAGGCAAAAGTTGCAGATATTCTGGTTTTGTATTCAAGTTTGATAGAGCTGTTATTGTGTTTATTGCTGTTGATGAGAGTTGAGAAACGAAATGCAACGAGCACTGCGTTATGGTGCACTGCCCGCTGCTGTTGTTACGTCTTCTACGACGGTCATGTGTATCACAGATCGCACTATTGCTGTACCGATGATACACGATACAAAGGAAAAGTACTACGTACGAGTACTACTACTGCTGCGGCCGTATTCGTACGACGGCGTGTACCACACCCCCGGTGATAACGTGGGTGATTGATTTGAGATTTGATAAAGCCTATCACCAGGGGGTGGTATACTCTAGGGGGTGTTATATAATGGGTGTGATGACAGCATTCAGTGGTCGCAAAGGAGTTTATTCATAGCTGCCACACGAGCAGGTACGGGGGGTGTGATAGCAGTCAGTGGTCAGAGGTTTTTGCTGCTAGAGCGCACACTCCAGGAAGAGCGGCGAGTAGTGTGACAACAAGGGGTGTGGTAGCAAGTGGTTGGAGCTTTTGCTGCCAGCTTGCACTTCTGTTTCGGGGGCCTCGCCAGCAGGTGCCGTGCCTGGCTTACCTGCGGGCTCTGCTGTGGGAGCCTTGGTGGGAGACGCTTGCGCTGGCTTGCCGGCGAGCTGCTGTGCAGTACTATTAATAGAGACCTTTGCAGCACAGCACCGGTGTGGTTTTCCGCAAAAAAACACGCGATCGAGCCTCGAGTACCGGTTGCAGCAGTCGCTGGCGCCGAAGGAGAGTGTTGCCGACTGCGATGGGCCACGCGTTCGCAAGCCTTTGCACCCCCTCCTCCACCTCCCAAGTTGCTAGTCTCCAAAATATGCTCGAGGCACACTCGCACACCTGGGGGTACTGCGTGCTTACTCACTCCACGGGTTTCACCCCGGGTGGTATCTTGGGGGCTTCATGCTGAATATGAGGCATGACGCCGTAGGGGGTGTGGTATGCAATGTACACTCCGGTGATAAATCGGGTGGTTGTTTTGGGAGAGTATAATACCAGGTATAGAGAGAAGAGAGGTTTGGTTTACCTTTGGGCCGCCGCCTTCAACAAAACGTATGAAGTATTTGTGACAGGGATTCGACGTCGTGCCGCGCCGCGCTTGGCGGCACGACGAGCTTGAAAAAACTCCAGCTGAATGGCGATGCAACGCGCTCCGTTCGGTCGGACCACCGCTCCGCTCGAATCGTACAACATACCATAAACCACACGAACGATCCAACTGGTCCCTTGTGAGCCCCCCCCTGTCTATGGTCATACGACTACGGCCATGCGTGCAAATGAAGTACACCCCCCCCCGCGCCTCCACAACCCTCCAACGGTACGACGAACGCCGAGTACAGGTGGAGGCGGTTGGTTCCATTGATGACGCACACCAAGCCTACGACGGATTCCTCCGCCAGTTCCCGCTGTGTTTCGGCTACTGGAAAAAGGTGAGACCCGCCTCAATCTCCCTCCGAGCCCACCCCAATTCCCTCCCTGAGAATGCCTCCACTCCACTCCACTCCACTCCACTCCACTACCCCACATCTCGATGTGAGCGCAAAGCGCAAAACGCATCCCAACCTCACTCCTCGTGCGCCCCCCCCCCCCCCAACCCTTCACACAGTGTCATCGCCTCCGCCGCCGAGAAAACGTTGCTTGGCTGCTGCGAATCACGTCCCGAACGAAAACCGTAACGCCCCTGGCCTGGTTGGTGAACACCGCAACGTGCTCCGTCCCGGATTGTAGGGATAGCGAGGGTCTATGGTCATCAACGACTAGCACGCGTGCACAATATGAGTACACCCCCCCCCCCCCCCGCTTCCCGCGCTCGTCGTGAATCAAACCACGCCCTCACTAGCCCTACCCCCTCTGAATACAGTACACACTTAGGCTAGAAAGGCACCCTCCTCGGGTAGCCCCGACGTGGCGGCCGGTGACGAAGACAAGGGGGCCGAAGGGGGGGGGGGGGGGGGGGGATGCGCGAGCCAGGAAAATCTTGGAGCGCGCGGTGTCTGCGGCACCGTTTTGCCTAGAGATATGGGAGGCGCTCGTGCGAGACATCATCATTGCGGGGGCCGGGAGCAATGGGGGCGATCTTGACGTCGAGGACACCAGAAGGTTTGGCAGGGGGGGGGGGGGGGGGGGTACATATATATATATATATCTAGCTCAAGCCTCACGCATTTACCGTGAAACGATTTTGTGACGGCCAAACGTGCGAGATTGCTGTCCTTTTCGCTGATCGGACAGATCATCAATTCTCACTTCCATTATCTAGATCTGTTGAGCAGATATATTCCTGGTCTGTATGATCTGTATCATGATCTGTACAACCTAGCTCATGTTGCCGGGTGGGAGCCGTGAAGTCTGCATGATCAACAAAAGACATGCCTCCTGGGTAGGATATGTACCGTACAGATCCTGCGCAGCACATCACAACGGCAATATCGAGCCCTGATCATCTAGCTCGTGATCTTCCTGTGGAGGGTTTCCATAGAGAGAGCTTCAGCGCCGAGCCGAGGGGGGGCAGGGGGGGGTGTACTCGATATTCATGCATGGCCGTAGTCGGATGACCATAGACCCTCGCATCCCTACGACAATGCCGGGACGGAGCATGTCGGGCTTTCGAAAGGAGTTTGTTTTTTGTTGCCCCTTTCCTATTGCGATAAATGTCCAACTCTGTGTTCCGCCTACGTGGTCTGTCACGCCCAAAACGGGGATGGAGTTAGAACGGGCTTAAACGCCTTTATATCTATATATACCCCCTCGATTTTTGGGGGACGAAATCTTGGAACTAGTGTTGTATTGCCAAAAATAATTGTCGTACTCGTAAAAGGAATAACGCCTACCAGGTATATATAACAAATACCTGGTACCCACTTTTAGGGGGGAAATTTACTTGGAATTAGAGTTCAAAAAGTGTTAGCAGTGTGCACGAAGTGTTCCCGGTATAGTACACAAAAGGTTTCCCATTGAGTTGTAAATCTTGCGTGTAAGATTTTAGAGGAAGCTTGGTTTGATGTTCTCTTGGTCGATTTGGCGAAACGCTCGTCGTCAACCGAGTACGTAATGTTTCCCGAGGCGGCCGAAGGCTGTGGAGAACGCCTCTGGCATGAGAGGAGGGGAGGGGAGGGGTTGCTCGTGGCTCACGCACTAGGATAACACTCTGTCCGGAAATATAAGAACCGTTTGTGTATTAACAGGAATGGCCATACTGCTGTGGGACGGTAGTTTATTAGCAGCAGGTTTACCTCTTTCTTCGTGTTTGGTGTGGAGACACATCGAGGTGGGTTGTATATACCTGGTATGGCGTTTCCACACTCTCGGGGGGGGTCAGCAGCAACACGAGGTAATCTCTCAGGGTGCCCCCGAGGAGACACAGGGTGACCTTGAAGGGTTATAGTGACCATGAGGCCATACGGTCTAGGGGATGGTAGGACCTGGTATCCACGATACGGTCCTTACATTTCCGGACAGAGTAGTACATGTACTGTACGTACATGTATATCTGATACTGTACAAACAGTATTGCGGTGGGCCATAGTAAATAGGACCAAAGTATTGTAAATAAAAATAAGTAAAACATGTACCTGGTGGGTTTTTGTGCTTACCGTGGGTTCTATTTCACTACATATGGTCGTAAAAGCACGAGTCTATATATATATAATCGTGAAGAAAAAAAATACTGTTGCATGTACGTATAATACGTTATTCGGGTTATATATATAGTTTGATAAGCGGCGAGGGTGCTCCGAATTCCCGAACGGCTTTGCCCCTTCGCCCCCCAGAGGGTCTCGTTTTTTTTTTCATTTCCGACCGTTTTATCTCGATTCGGTCTCACCGGGACATTCTCTCGCCGTGGCAGGGTGTTCGAGCGAGCCTTGGAGGCGGTGGGGGATAACCCGGGGGCGGGGGGGCTCTGGAGGAGGTGTGTGGAATTTGAGGAGGCCCAGGTGAGAGGTGACAGATAAGAGGCGAGACGTGAAAAGGGATTTTACACCCTCGGGCATGTCATCGATTCCCACTATTAATTGGCATGATCTATAAGCAGTAGACCTTTCAGGGCAGATCAATTAGTTCCTGATCTGTGGGGTCTAGCTCATGATGCAGGGTGGGAGCCGTGTGATATCTGCGTGGCGTGGTCTGGAACATGTTTCCTGGGTTGGGTCTTGTACTGCACAGACGCTGCCTGCACAATGGCTGGTGCCAGCAGGTTAGGATCTAGATTATATATATGTAGATCACCTATCTGTAGATCATCTATCTATAGATGATCTATCTGTAGATGATTTATCTGTAGATCATCTATCTGTAGATGGTATATATGTAGATGATCTATCTGTAGATGATATGTCCGATGCGTAAAGAGTACC
Source organism: Saccharina japonica (assembly GCA_008828725.1). NCBI lineage: Eukaryota > Phaeophyceae > Laminariales > Laminariaceae > Saccharina > Saccharina japonica. The sequence goes on from MEHQ01004583.1 coordinate 545,262, forward strand.
ATACGATCAGATCGTACCGAGTAAGAATTCATAGCAAGCAAACAACTCTCCGGGCATTTTGTTCAGGGCAAACAGGGGGAATGTGGGGAAATGACATCCAGTTATCCTTTGTGCTAAAAACTATTATGGTTTCGCTCTCATGGGGCTATGCTTTGTCGCGGCTGTGGTTCACACGCGATGTCGATGAGCTGGCCGATTTTTGTTGATAGCGGGAGAGAGGCAGAGTCGACAATCACGCCTCGGCGTTTTCATGCCTCGGGCGTGTACGGGTTGGGTTCGAACATAGGGTTAGATTATGCGCGAAGTACGGGAGGTGGTCTACCCTCCACACAAGCGTAACCGAAGCCAGGCCAGACCAACCCAGCCCGGCCCAACCCAACCCAACCCAACCCAACCCAACCCAACCCAACCCAACCCAACCCAACCCAACCCAACCCAACCCAACCCAACCAAGTGAAGCCAAGGCACGCCAGACCAGGGTAGGTTTGCCTATAACCCAAACCTAACCAAAATAAGACCAAGCCAAACCACAAAAAACGAAATCAGATCAAACCACCAGAAGCCAAAATCAAAGTTAAGGGCTGACCGACTCTGCTTGCGCCCCTTGCGGATACCGCACCCCTCTCCCTATCCCCCCTGCTCCTTCTCCCCCCCCCCCCCCCCCCCCTCCTTCGTCCCCCCCCGCCCATCGCTATCCTAGGAAATAGATGGTGGCCACAGGTGGCGAACCAGGAAGGGGGAAAGATTAGCTAACCGTTTCTATGTAATATATGGAAAACAACGTATTGAGCGCGCAAACTGTTGAAGGCGTATTTTATTGGGAGTCGGAACGGTGCTCCGTCTCGTCAGGGATGCGTGGCCAATGGTCAAATAACTGAGGCAAGCATAAAATGAGTACGCTCCTCCCGCCCTTCCGCCCCCCCCCCCCCCCCCCCCCCCCCCCCCCCCCCACTTTGCCCCCCCCCCCCCCCCCCCCCCCCCCCCCCCCCCCCCCCCCCCCCCCCCCCCCCCCCCCCCCCCCCCCCCCCCCCCCCCCCCCCCCCCATCCTCCCCTTTTCCGCCTCCTCTGTTGCACCTTCCGGCCCCTCCACCCGTTCGCGAATATCAGAATGGGCAAGAACGCAGAACGGCTAGACTATACGAGCGAGCTTTTGGCTATCGCCTCAAGGACCTGGAAGTGCTGTGGTCAGACTTTAAGGGGTTTGCTGACAGGACACCATGGGATAAGATTGCGCCGCCGCCTGCCGCAGGGGCGGGTTCCACCGCGGATGCCGCCGGGACAGCGGGAGACGGTGACCGCAAGGTGATGATGTTGCTATTGGAGGTGGTGGTGGTGGTGGTGGTGGTGGTTCTATTGCTGATGTTGGGGCTGCTGTTGCTGATGCTGTTGCTGCTACTGCTGTTGTTGCGACTGATTTTGCTGGTGCTGCTGGTGCTGCTACTGATGTTGCTGGTGCTGCTACTGATGTTGCTGTTGCTGCTACTGATTTTGCTGGTGCTGCTACTGCCGTTGCTGATGTTGTCGCTGCTGCTGCTGTTGCTGATGTTGTTGCTGCTACTGCCGTTGCTGCTGGTGGTGGTGGTGGTGGTGATGCTACTGCTAGTGCGGTTTGGAGGTGTTTTATTGACATTTTTGGCCTTTTTTGTGCTGAATTGTGGTGTGTTGTTTATCTGGTATGTATATATATGTATGTTTGTTTATGGTTTTGAGTAGGCGACACTACCTATTGACACACCAGTGCAATGACCTTCCGTGACGAAAGTTCACCGGATGAAGATGCCTGATGCAGGCATACGCCATTTCTCGATGTCATGTGATAGTACTCAGTATTTTTATTGCATTATTAGTGGTAGTCTTATTAATAGTATTATTGCTAGTGTTATTAAACATGCAGCTGTGAGATCGCATGGTGGTGCGATCATAAGTCTGCCGTTTTCTTCTTATTTTGTTTCCCCCTTTTTTGGTGGAAAAGTCTCGCGTCTCTGGAGGCCGCCTGGTGACCAAGGACTAGGGTTGTGGTGAGGAGCTACGAGTAAGCGTTCTGAGAACAGCGAGAGCAGCAGCAGCAGCAGCAGCAACTACGACAGCAGCAACAGCAACACATCCACCGACCGCACCAACAACGAAAAACAACAACGACAATGACAGCGAAAACAACAACAACAACAACAACAACAACAACAACAACAACAACAACAACAACAACAACAACAACAACAACAACAACAACAACAACAACAACAACANTCCTATTTACTAGTATTTACTATGCCCCCCTCCAGTAATAATAGCAGCAGCAGCCCGGGCGGCTTGGTGTGACGAACTCACAGCCCTCTCAAAGTAGTTTTTTTTTGTTTTCACTTTTTTCCCTCCTAAGTATTAAGGGGTTCATACATAACGTTCAAGTAATACCTCGTACACAGAGTGGAGACAATGAAATGATGATGCCTGTCGGGGCTCTGTCTGTCTCTCTTGTGTGAAGACTCTTGTATATATCTATCGGCATCTACGTCGTAGAAAGTTTGGCAAAAACCGTTCAAAATAAATCGGAAAAAAAAAATTGGGAAACAAAAAAAATGCTCAGGTTACTCGTGCGATTTGTGACTGCACAATAAACAAAAGGTATGGGATCCCAACGTCCGTATCTCAATAGACAACAAAACAAGCTTTACTCGCCGTTTGCGTAATTTTAGTATTAAAAAATTWAAAAAAACAACAGCTGTGAGCTCGAGGATTTCGTCGAAACTCATCTTTGCTAGCTGAGTGTAATACTTCGATCAATTTTAGTATGTATTACAGCAGTAGTACGAAACGCATCTTCTTACTGTTATGATCGCACTTTGCACGCTCTTCCCCATCGGCCGTGTGTCTTTTCTCGCGCTCCCGGCATGCGGGATATACGCAGGGGGACGGCCCGCTGGTACCGCACGGCGCACGTTTGGGTCCCGGGCGTGTGTGTGCTCTGGGCGTCCAGAGTCCAGAGTGGCGCGAGCTGGCTCTATTCCAAGGGGATTGTTTTCCGTCAAAAGCCGAGCCGCGCAGGACGACGGAAACACACACACACACACAATTTCTTCTGAAAGCAGTCGCGCCTCAAACTTTTTCCTTTGTCACAAGCCACGATAAATTAATTATTTCTCTCTTTTCTCTTTCTCCCGATGGATGTGTGTAGGCATGGTCGTAGTGTTGAAAGGAAAACCAGTTGCTCGGTAAAGGGAAATTCAATCAACGCTCTATTTTCGCTCTATATGTATATTATATGTACCTCGCGGCCCGGAGCAGCGCGTCGACGACGTTGTCATGTGGAGGTACACGCAGCGAGGTACCCTGGCTCTCCTCGCGTGCAACGACAGCAGCAGTAGCCGCGATTCTATTACACGATGTAGTCGACCAACATGATAGCACTACGTACCAAGGACAACCGAGGTACCTACCTGTGTGTGCGTATGCATAGATGTACATGGTGGTCTGTATTCCCCCTTTTCAAAACTGCGTCATCTCCGGGATTTCACCCAAAATCCCGAAAGGAAACTTTGCGCACGTTGGGGCAAGAAGATCATCTACGGATAGAAATAGATCATCAACGGACAGATCATCTACAGATAGATCATCTAGATCCTAACCTGCCGTCATGAGATGCTGTGTGCGGGATCTGTACAGGGATCTATCTGTACAGCAGTACAGATCCAACCCAGGAAATATGTTGCTACGCATTATACAGTCAGTAGACCATACATATCGTACATATCGTACAGATCGTACAGATCATACAGATCATACAGATCAGGAATGTGTCTGACCTGAAAGATCTAGATAATCTATTAAATACCAGGGATCGGTGATCTGTTCGATGGGTGGCACCTTGCACGAGTACGTACACTTTCGAGTATCATATTCATATCATATCATACGATATTACACATCTTGGAGTCTGAAGCCGTGCGATACCGCGACAGCGAAACGAGATAAAAAAAAGGTACGACGTACCAGGTATGTGCACATTTTGCATTTTGTGTATCGAAAACCGGAAACAAGGCCAGAAGGCATACGAGTACGAGCTCGTAAAATACAAAATACGACCAAGAACAAAAACAAAAACTTGTCGCTGTCTCTCATGACGCCACGAACAGCTGGCGCTTTTGACTGGAAAGATGAAAGATAGCGGCGGGTCGCGCGTGTGCGTTTCCCTTCCGTCACAACCCGAGTACAGCAGTAGTAGTATCTGTTGCGCTGGTTAGACCCCAGGATCGCCATGGGAATGGAGTGGAAGATGCACTTCATCAGAAGAAGGGTACCTCGTATGTACGACGTGTAATAAAATCGGGGTTCGTGCTTCATCGATAGACTACGAGTAGTATGATACCACTGCTGCTGCTGCTGCTGCTGTGCTCTCGTGCTCTCACAAATGGAGGCTTCGAAAACACGATTCGGGGACAAATGACTTGAACATAGTGTAGGATAAAATTTGCAGTGTTGCATAAAAGCGCTCGAAGCTTTTGACAACAACCGGGTGTGTAATATATGCAAGATACAAGACGAGACCGCAACTTCTGCCCCCCGGCCCGAGAGCACTGCAAGCCACTCTGCTTGCGCCAGTAATGCACGCATAGTGGGAAATCACCTTTAAACTGACAAGTCCGCGTCGTAATGGAAAGTTGCTATGCCTCCATGCCCACGCATAGGGAAAGGACTCAACGGGCAGGGCGTGTTTGCGCTGTGGTGCGGAAAGAGAGAAAAAGCAGGGTGCGAAGAAAACACCAAAACTCGATTCTCAACAGCTTGTTCGTAGCTGCAAGATAAAAAGTAGCGTTGCTCCGATCCGCTCGTCTCACCTCTGCGACACGCTGCTGCAGCACAGGGTCAGACATCCTGCTGTTATGGCTTGAACAACTGAGCTTCTACCCACAGGGATTGTGTCGTGTGCGCAAACGGTTTCGATCTGAGTAAGTGGCGTTTTTGTACAGGGGCCATATATGAAGGATCAACGCCGAGAAGTACCCCGCAGAACCACTCCATGACTCTACTCTCCGTTGCTGTCGGTCCAGGCAAACGAACAGGAAAGCATGGGTGGACCTTCCTTCCAGGCTCCTGCATTGCAGCTGCTGTGGCAGGGTGTGACTTCTGATCCGATGGACTTCCAGTCGTGGACGGCCCTTCTATCCCAGGCAAAAGTTGCAGATATTCTGGTTTTGTATTCAAGTTTGATAGAGCTGTTATTGTGTTTATTGCTGTTGATGAGAGTTGAGAAACGAAATGCAACGAGCACTGCGTTATGGTGCACTGCCCGCTGCTGTTGTTACGTCTTCTACGACGGTCATGTGTATCACAGATCGCACTATTGCTGTACCGATGATACACGATACAAAGGAAAAGTACTACGTACGAGTACTACTACTGCTGCGGCCGTATTCGTACGACGGCGTGTACCACACCCCCGGTGATAACGTGGGTGATTGATTTGAGATTTGATAAAGCCTATCACCAGGGGGTGGTATACTCTAGGGGGTGTTATATAATGGGTGTGATGACAGCATTCAGTGGTCGCAAAGGAGTTTATTCATAGCTGCCACACGAGCAGGTACGGGGGGTGTGATAGCAGTCAGTGGTCAGAGGTTTTTGCTGCTAGAGCGCACACTCCAGGAAGAGCGGCGAGTAGTGTGACAACAAGGGGTGTGGTAGCAAGTGGTTGGAGCTTTTGCTGCCAGCTTGCACTTCTGTTTCGGGGGCCTCGCCAGCAGGTGCCGTGCCTGGCTTACCTGCGGGCTCTGCTGTGGGAGCCTTGGTGGGAGACGCTTGCGCTGGCTTGCCGGCGAGCTGCTGTGCAGTACTATTAATAGAGACCTTTGCAGCACAGCACCGGTGTGGTTTTCCGCAAAAAAACACGCGATCGAGCCTCGAGTACCGGTTGCAGCAGTCGCTGGCGCCGAAGGAGAGTGTTGCCGACTGCGATGGGCCACGCGTTCGCAAGCCTTTGCACCCCCTCCTCCACCTCCCAAGTTGCTAGTCTCCAAAATATGCTCGAGGCACACTCGCACACCTGGGGGTACTGCGTGCTTACTCACTCCACGGGTTTCACCCCGGGTGGTATCTTGGGGGCTTCATGCTGAATATGAGGCATGACGCCGTAGGGGGTGTGGTATGCAATGTACACTCCGGTGATAAATCGGGTGGTTGTTTTGGGAGAGTATAATACCAGGTATAGAGAGAAGAGAGGTTTGGTTTACCTTTGGGCCGCCGCCTTCAACAAAACGTATGAAGTATTTGTGACAGGGATTCGACGTCGTGCCGCGCCGCGCTTGGCGGCACGACGAGCTTGAAAAAACTCCAGCTGAATGGCGATGCAACGCGCTCCGTTCGGTCGGACCACCGCTCCGCTCGAATCGTACAACATACCATAAACCACACGAACGATCCAACTGGTCCCTTGTGAGCCCCCCCCTGTCTATGGTCATACGACTACGGCCATGCGGTGCAACTAAAGTACACCCCCCCGCGCCCTCCAACCCCCCCCGCCCCCTGCCTCTTCTCTCCTCCCTACTCCCCCCCCCCCCCCCTCCCCTCTCCCCCCCTTCCTCCTCTCTGCCTCCTTCCTATCGCTAATGCCCCCCCCCCCCCTCTCCCCCCTCCACAACCCTCCAACGGTACGACGAACGCCGAGTACAGGTGGAGGCGGTTGGTTCCATTGATGACGCACACCAAGCCTACGACGGATTCCTCCGCCAGTTCCCGCTGTGTTTCGGCTACTGGAAAAAGGTGAGACCCGCCTCAATCTCCCTCCGAGCCCACCCCAATTCCCTCCCTGAGAATGCCTCCACTCCACTCCACTCCACTCCACTCCACTACCCCACATCTCGATGTGAGCGCAAAGCGCAAAACGCATCCCAACCTCACTCCTCGTGCGCCCCCCCCCCCCCCCCCCCGCCTCCGTCGTGATCAAAACCACCCCTCACTGCCTCTACCCCCTGAATACAGTACGCCAACTTGGCTAGAAGGCACCCCTCTCGGGTAGCACCCGACGTGGCGGCGGTGACGAAGACAGAGGGGGCCGAAGGGGGGGAGGGGGGGGGGGATGCGCGAGCCAGGAAAATCTTGGAGCGCGCGGTGTCTGCGGCACCGTTTTGCCTAGAGATATGGGAGGCGCTCGTGCGAGACATCATCATTGCGGGGGCCGGGAGCAATGGGGGCGATCTTGACGTCGAGGACACCAGAAGGTTTGGCAGGCGTTTTTTCGAGAGGGGGAGGGGGGGGGGGGGGGGTGTACTCGATATTCATGCATGGCCGTAGTCGGATGACCATAGACCCTCGCATCCCTACGACAATGCCGGGACGGAGCATGTCGGGCTTTCGAAAGGAGTTTGTTTTTTGTTGCCCCTTTCCTATTGCGATAAATGTCCAACTCTGTGTTCCGCCTACGTGGTCTGTCACGCCCAAAACGGGGATGGAGTTAGAACGGGCTTAAACGCCTTTATATCTATATATACCCCCTCGATTTTTGGGGGACGAAATCTTGGAACTAGTGTTGTATTGCCAAAAATAATTGTCGTACTCGTAAAAGGAATAACGCCTACCAGGTATATATAACAAATACCTGGTACCCACTTTTAGGGGGGAAATTTACTTGGAATTAGAGTTCAAAAAGTGTTAGCAGTGTGCACGAAGTGTTCCCGGTATAGTACACAAAAGGTTTCCCATTGAGTTGTAAATCTTGCGTGTAAGATTTTAGAGGAAGCTTGGTTTGATGTTCTCTTGGTCGATTTGGCGAAACGCTCGTCGTCAACCGAGTACGTAATGTTTCCCGAGGCGGCCGAAGGCTGTGGAGAACGCCTCTGGCATGAGAGGAGGGGAGGGGAGGGGTTGCTCGTGGCTCACGCACTAGGATAACACTCTGTCCGGAAATATAAGAACCGTTTGTGTATTAACAGGAATGGCCATACTGCTGTGGGACGGTAGTTTATTAGCAGCAGGTTTACCTCTTTCTTCGTGTTTGGTGTGGAGACACATCGAGGTGGGTTGTATATACCTGGTATGGCGTTTCCACACTCTCGGGGGGGGTCAGCAGCAACACGAGGTAATCTCTCAGGGTGCCCCCGAGGAGACACAGGGTGACCTTGAAGGGTTATAGTGACCATGAGGCCATACGGTCTAGGGGATGGTAGGACCTGGTATCCACGATACGGTCCTTACATTTCCGGACAGAGTAGTACATGTACTGTACGTACATGTATATCTGATACTGTACAAACAGTATTGCGGTGGGCCATAGTAAATAGGACCAAAGTATTGTAAATAAAAATAAGTAAAACATGTACCTGGTGGGTTTTTGTGCTTACCGTGGGTTCTATTTCACTACATATGGTCGTAAAAGCACGAGTCTATATATATATAATCGTGAAGAAAAAAAATACTGTTGCATGTACGTATAATACGTTATTCGGGTTATATATATAGTTTGATAAGCGGCGAGGGTGCTCCGAATTCCCGAACGGCTTTGCCCCTTCGCCCCCCAGAGGGTCTCGTTTTTTTTTTCATTTCCGACCGTTTTATCTCGATTCGGTCTCACCGGGACATTCTCTCGCCGTGGCAGGGTGTTCGAGCGAGCCTTGGAGGCGGTGGGGGATAACCCGGGGGCGGGGGGGCTCTGGAGGAGGTGTGTGGAATTTGAGGAGGCCCAGGTGAGAGGTGACAGATAAGAGGCGAGACGTGAAAAGGGATTTTACACCCTCGGGCATGTCATCGATTCCCACTATTAATTGGCATGATCTATAAGCAGTAGACCTTTCAGGGCAGATCAATTAGTTCCTGATCTGTGGGGTCTAGCTCATGATGCAGGGTGGGAGCCGTGTGATATCTGCGTGGCGTGGTCTGGAACATGTTTCCTGGGTTGGGTCTTGTACTGCACAGACGCTGCCTGCACAATGGCTGGTGCCAGCAGGTTAGGATCTAGATTATATATATGTAGATCACCTATCTGTAGATCATCTATCTATAGATGATCTATCTGTAGATGATTTATCTGTAGATCATCTATCTGTAGATGGTATATATGTAGATGATCTATCTGTAGATGATATGTCCGATGCGTAAAGAGTACCATACGATCAGATCGTACCGAGTAAGAATTCATAGCAAGCAAACAACTCTCCGGGCATTTTGTTCAGGGCAAACAGGGGGAATGTGGGGAAATGACATCCAGTTATCCTTTGTGCTAAAAACTATTATGGTTTCGCTCTCATGGGGCTATGCTTTGTCGCGGCTGTGGTTCACACGCGATGTCGATGAGCTGGCCGATTTTTGTTGATAGCGGGAGAGAGGCAGAGTCGACAATCACGCCTCGGCGTTTTCATGCCTCGGGCGTGTACGGGTTGGGTTCGAACATAGGGTTAGATTATGCGCGAAGTACGGGAGGTGGTCTACCCTCCACACAAGCGTAACCGAAGCCAGGCCAGACCAACCCAGCCCGGCCCAACCCAACCCAACCCAACCCAACCCAACCCAACCCAACCCAACCCAACCCAACCCAACCCAACCCAACCCAACCCAACCAAGTGAAGCCAAGGCACGCCAGACCAGGGTAGGTTTGCCTATAACCCAAACCTAACCAAAATAAGACCAAGCCAAACCACAAAAAACGAAATCAGATCAAACCACCAGAAGCCAAAATCAAAGTTAAGGGCTGACCGACTCTGCTTGCGCCCCTTGCGGATACCGCACCCCTCTCCCTATCCCCCCTGCTCCTTCTCCCCCCCCCCCCCCCCCCCCTCCTTCGTCCCCCCCCGCCCATCGCTATCCTAGGAAATAGATGGTGGCCACAGGTGGCGAACCAGGAAGGGGGAAAGATTAGCTAACCGTTTCTATGTAATATATGGAAAACAACGTATTGAGCGCGCAAACTGTTGAAGGCGTATTTTATTGGGAGTCGGAACGGTGCTCCGTCTCGTCAGGGATGCGTGGCCAATGGTCAAATAACTGAGGCAAGCATAAAATGAGTACGCTCCTCCCGCCCTTCCGCCCCCCCCCCCCCCCCCCCCCCCCCCCCCCCCCCACTTTGCCCCCCCCCCCCCCCCCCCCCCCCCCCCCCCCCCCCCCCCCCCCCCCCCCCCCCCCCCCCCCCCCCCCCCCCCCCCCCCCCCCCCCCCATCCTCCCCTTTTCCGCCTCCTCTGTTGCACCTTCCGGCCCCTCCACCCGTTCGCGAATATCAGAATGGGCAAGAACGCAGAACGGCTAGACTATACGAGCGAGCTTTTGGCTATCGCCTCAAGGACCTGGAAGTGCTGTGGTCAGACTTTAAGGGGTTTGCTGACAGGACACCATGGGATAAGATTGCGCCGCCGCCTGCCGCAGGGGCGGGTTCCACCGCGGATGCCGCCGGGACAGCGGGAGACGGTGACCGCAAGGTGATGATGTTGCTATTGGAGGTGGTGGTGGTGGTGGTGGTGGTGGTTCTATTGCTGATGTTGGGGCTGCTGTTGCTGATGCTGTTGCTGCTACTGCTGTTGTTGCGACTGATTTTGCTGGTGCTGCTGGTGCTGCTACTGATGTTGCTGGTGCTGCTACTGATGTTGCTGTTGCTGCTACTGATTTTGCTGGTGCTGCTACTGCCGTTGCTGATGTTGTCGCTGCTGCTGCTGTTGCTGATGTTGTTGCTGCTACTGCCGTTGCTGCTGGTGGTGGTGGTGGTGGTGATGCTACTGCTAGTGCGGTTTGGAGGTGTTTTATTGACATTTTTGGCCTTTTTTGTGCTGAATTGTGGTGTGTTGTTTATCTGGTATGTATATATATGTATGTTTGTTTATGGTTTTGAGTAGGCGACACTACCTATTGACACACCAGTGCAATGACCTTCCGTGACGAAAGTTCACCGGATGAAGATGCCTGATGCAGGCATACGCCATTTCTCGATGTCATGTGATAGTACTCAGTATTTTTATTGCATTATTAGTGGTAGTCTTATTAATAGTATTATTGCTAGTGTTATTAAACATGCAGCTGTGAGATCGCATGGTGGTGCGATCATAAGTCTGCCGTTTTCTTCTTATTTTGTTTCCCCCTTTTTTGGTGGAAAAGTCTCGCGTCTCTGGAGGCCGCCTGGTGACCAAGGACTAGGGTTGTGGTGAGGAGCTACGAGTAAGCGTTCTGAGAACAGCGAGAGCAGCAGCAGCAGCAGCAGCAACTACGACAGCAGCAACAGCAACACATCCACCGACCGCACCAACAACGAAAAACAACAACGACAATGACAGCGAAAACAACAACAACAACAACAACAACAACAACAACAACAACAACAACAACAACAACAACAACAACAACAACAACAACAACAACAACAACAATCGCAGCAGAACAACAATACAACAACAACCCCAACCAAGACAACAACAGTAACAACCGAGTGCCGGCCGGTGTTCTATAGACACTTATTGTGCGCTTCAAATGTTGTGCAGTTTTCTGGCGCCCTCCCCCCCCAACCCCCCCCCCCCCCCCCCCCCCCCCCCCACCCACCCTCCCGGCCTCAGGGCGACGCCTCCAATGACTCTGCCAACTCGGCGGCACTGCTGGCGGCGGCAACGGAGGGTCGCACCGACGCGGAGAAAAGGGATAGATTCGTCAAAATTCTGGAGCAGAAGCGCAAGGTGCGTTGTCGCGAGAGTTTTAAAGCTTGTCGCCCTAATACCCTGTCCCCTACCCCCTGACTCATGTCCCCTATCCCCTGGCCCATGTTCCCTGTCCCCTGTCCCCTGGAACATGTCCCCTGACCCATGTCGCCTATCCCCTGACCCATGTCCCCTGTCCTCCGACTAATGTCCCCTATCCCCTCGCCCATGTCCCCTGTCCTCTGACCCATGTCCCCTATCCCCTGACCCATGTCCCCTATCCCCTGGCCCGGGTCCCCTGACCCATGTCCCCTATCCCCTGACCCATGTCCCCTATCTCCTGACTCATGTCCCCTGACCCATGTCCCCTGACCCATGTCCCCTATCCCCTGACCCATGTCCCCTGTCCCCTGAGTCATGTCCCCTACCCCCTCGCCCTTTTCGCCTACGTACCCCCTCTCTGCAAACCCAATACCGGGACACATATCATCACATCGTGCTTTTTTCCTGCGGCGCGAATGCCTCTTTTGTTATTGTTGTTGTTGTTGTTGTTGTTGTTGTTGTTGTTGTAAAAAGGTGTCTCTGCGAGGGAGGGAGCGGCGTGCAAGTTTCGAGCGACGGATAACCCGACCCCACTTCCACGTCAAGCCCCTCGACGACGCCCAGCTCTCAGCGTGGTCCCAGTACCTCGACTTCGAGCAGGCGCAGGCAGCCCCCTCGCCTGCCACGTCTGCGGCGTCTGCCGCGTCTGCGGCGCCTACAGCGAAAGCAACCCCAGCAGCGAAAACAACGTCAGCAGCCAAAGCAACGCCTGCAGCAGCAACAGCAGCAACGGCGGAAGCGCCAGCAGCAGCAGCAGCGGGGGAAGCAGCCGCAGCATCGGCATCAGCAACACCAACAGCCCCCGCGGTGGCAGCAGCAGAAGCCGTAAGCGGCACCAGCACCCCGGCGGCTGGGGCCACCACCTCGCCCATCCCCCCGGCGGGAGGGAGGAAGAGGCCAAGGGTCGAACCGGGGGGGGCGAGGAAGGAGGCGCGGGGCGAGGCGGGGCAGGGGCAGGAGGAGGTGCAGAGGCTCTTCGAGCGCTGCCTCGTGTCGTGCGCGTCGTACTGGTGGATTTGGGAGCGCTACGCGCTTTGGAAGGTGCGGGGGGTGTACAGAGTATATACGCGACAGTCCCCCTTTCAGTGCTGCCAAAACATCTCCCACACTAAAAATTACAGTTCCATGTAGTTATCCCCCCCGGGAAGTGTGGGGTGCAGTTATGGAGATGCACACGTCTTACAGATAGATCATCTACAGATATATAAATGTACAGATAGACCATCTACAGATAGATCATCTACGGATAGATCATTTACGTATAGATCATATACAGATATACAAATGTACAGATAGACCATCTACAGATAGATCATCTACGGATAGATCATCTACGTATAGATCGTCTACAGATATATCGTCTACAGATAGAACAGATAGATCATCTACAGATGGATCATCTACAGATATAGACCATCTACGGATAGATCATCTAGACCCCCCAACTTGCCGTAATGAGTATGCCTTGCAGGATCTGTACGGCAAATCATTCAACCCAGGAAACATAGCCTTAGATCATACAGATCATATATATCATACTTATCACACAGATCATACAGATCATGAATCTGTCCGCCCTGAAAGATCTATATCATGAAGCAGGGAATCGATGATCCGCCTCAACATGTGTAAAGGTGTCAACCCTATATAAATAACCCCAGCGCTAATCCTAAATATTTTCTCCCTCGCTTTATGTAGCCGATTGCCGATGCCCTACCCCCACCCCTTCCGTCTCGAAAGGGGTGCGTGGTCGAAATAGTTAAACGACTAAGGCAAACAACAAATAAGTACGCCCCCCCCCCCCCCCCCCCCCCCACCACCACCCGCTTCGCGCTTGGTGCAAGCAATGTCTGCCTGTTTGGTGAAATCCCAACGCGCCCCGTCCCGGCATTGTAGGGATGCGAGGGTCTATGGTCATACGACTACGGCCGTGCACGACATAAGTACACCCCCCTCCACCCCCCTTTTGTCGTTCGGGGGAACCCCTATACCCTGAACCCCTTCCTTCCCCCCTGTACTCCGTGCTCCCGTCATGACGCCACTTTACATATTTTTATCACCGCGTTTGTGGTGCTATATGATCTACATAGGAGTCGATTTGGGGCGTGGGATCGGCGCTCGAGGTGGCGGACAGGGCGTGCTCTCCGTACCTGCAGTGGAGGCCGGAGGCTCTGTTCTTCCGCGCCGAGCTTCTGGAAAGGGCGGGCAGGATGGAGGAGGCGAGGGCGGTGTACCACCGGGTGTTATCGGAGGTGTGTGTGTGAGAGAGAGAGAGAGAGAGAGAGAGAGAGAGAGAGAGAGAGAGTTGGGGGAGGGGGGGTGGGGGGAAGGGGACAGGAAACATCGTGATTAGTTTTTTGTAGAAACGTATCGGAGAACAAACCTGACCTCCTCCCTCCCTCCCTGCCATCCATGTATCCTCCCTCCCTCCCTCCCTCCCCCCCATCCATCCATCCCGTCCCCTCCCCTCCCCTCCCCCCCTCCCCACATACCCTTCCTGGCAGGTGGCACCGGGCCTCGTAGAGGGGGCGTGCAAGTTGGCGTGTTTCGAGCGGCGAACCGGGGACCGCAAGGCTGCCGACGCCGCCTACCGCCTCCTCCTGCCGCCGCCGCTGGGAGGGGGGGGCACGGGGGGCACGGGGGGGGCGGGGGGGCAGGGCAAGCGTCCGCCGCATTGGGAGGAGACTACGGAGACTACCAGGTGCGTGAGGGGTCGACGCGGCTTTTGCTGGAGCGGAGCGGGGGGGGGGGGGGGGGTGGGGGGGGGGGGGGGGGGGGGGGGGGTCTCGTAGAGCTGTATGCATTGATACCAATGATTTTATGGTGTGCCATGGTATTGGCTACTACCACTTAATAATAGCTTCACTGTGTAGTAAAATGTTGCTTTGTAAAGACCGATGTTAATATATTTCTATTTCGAACTTGTAGGTGGGCAAAAGTATCTCCGACGGCGCTTCCCGGCGGGGACCTCCGAATGCACCACCGAAAATGTTGCAAACTACTCCGATTCCGCTTCCTGGGTGTTAAAGAGGAGTTGACGGCAGCTTGCCCCCTCCGACTCACCCACTGAACCACCCACCCACCCAACCACCCACCTTCCCAACCACCTACCCCCCCTCGCCCACCCCCCACCTCTACCCACTTTCACCCCCCACCTCTACCCACTTTCCCCCCCCCCCCCTACCCCCCCCCCCCCTACCCCCCCCCCCCCTACCCCCCCCCCCCCTTCCCCCCCCCCCTCTGTATATATATGATTATATCTACAAATGTGTATAGGTTGGGTTGGTGTCGGTTGGCAACGACGCTGTAAAACACGCCGCTCACTACGTGGGCTACTTGACTGTCAGGGTCGAGCTAGATAACCTGTTTAAACTCCGCACAAGGGGAACGAGTTTGTGGCAAGAGCACCCACGAGGCAGTTACATAGTACGAGCTCGCCCCATTAAAGGTGACCACACCGGAAAAACTAGGTCAATCCATTCGACGCTGCCGTCCATGTGCAAGAAAGTCCGCTTCATAAGCGGTTCTTTGTAGGATGCAGCTCACCCTTCAGGCGACTCGCCGAACACCTCACGGCGCTTCGCGCTTGGTGTGAGCAATGTCTGCCTGATCGGTGAAAACCCTACATGCTCCGTCCCGGGCATTCTAGGGGATGCGAGAGGGTCTAAGGCCATAGGACTACGGCCATGCATGACATAAATACACCCCCCCCCAATAAATATATGATATATTTATAGGTTGGGTTGGCGTCGGTTGGCAACGACGCTGTAAAACACGCCACTCGCTGCGTGAGCTAGACAACCAGGGTGCCGTTTTTTTTTGTTATTTTTTTTTGGCGGTCACCAAAGCTGGCGGTCGAGTAGATCATTTGTGCGGGGTGGAGAACCTTTGTTCCGCACAAGGGGAATGGTCGCCCACGAGAAAATAGATATATGAATACACGACACGAACTCGATAAGGAAATAAAAAATAAATATTGTTTTTTGTGGGCGTCAACCAAGCTGGCGGTCGAGATATGATCAGTTGTGCCGGGGGGAAACCTTTGTTCCGCACAAGGGGAAATTGGTGTATCACGTAGTTAATATGGTAAAGGCGTTCGCGAGGCAGTACATAGTAAAAACCCTTGCTGTCTACGGGAAGTACCAACACCAGAAATATAAATAACTCATTGAAGTCTGCTCGTCATATGCATCCGCCTACAAGGCGGTTCTTAGACAGGTGCAGCTCACCTCCAATGCACTGCCCCATACTCACGGCGTTTCGCGCTTTGTGGACAAGCATAGTTGCTGGTTGGTGAAAACGCAACGCGCTTCCGCGCGACATTGTAGGGATCGAGGGTCTATGGTCATATACTACGGCCGTGGCACTAACATGAGTACATCGCCCCCCCGCCGCCCGTCATATAATGATATGCATATATTTATAGGTTGGTTGGCGTCGGTTGTCAACGACGCTGTAAAACAGCCATCGCTTGCGTGGAGCTAGACAACCAGGGTGCGTCGTTTTTTTTTGTTATTTTTTTTATGTGTCGTCACGCAAAGCGCGGTCGAGTAGATCATATATTGTGCGGGGTGGAAAATCTTGTTCGCGCACAATGGGGAATGGCGTATCACATGTAGTGTTAATAGGTAAGGACGTCGCGAGGGCAGTTAACATAGTTAAAAACCATTGCGTCGTCCTCCGGGAATAGCCACACAGGAAATTAAAATTACTCATTGAAGCTGTCGTCCATATCAAGTCCCGCCTCAGAGGCGGTCTCTTAAGCAGGATGCAAGCTCCACCCTCCATGGCGACTCGCAAATACTCACGACGTTTCGCGCTTGTGGCTAGCCAATGTCTGCTGTTGTGATGAAACGCGCAACGCGGCTCCGTCCCGGCATTGTAAGGGATGGACGGGTCTTATGGTCATATACTCGGCCGTGCATCGAACATGAGTACCCCGCCCACACACACACACACACACACCCACGCCCCATTCATTCCACGCTCTACCACCCAGTTTTCCCAATCCCAATCCTCACCCCCTACGCACGGAGACAACTCATCACCCCACAGGAACCACTCCACCCCTACCCAGAAGCGCAACCCTAGCTATCCCCCCACTCCGACTGCCAGTCCTCACTCTCACCTCACCCCCCCCCCCCCCACCCCACCCTCACCACCCCACCCTAGCCACCACACCCACCCCACCCCACCCCCACCCTACCCACCACCCACCCCACTCCACCCAGCCACTCTCAGACCCCGACCCCATCCCTACCCAACCCACTCACGCCCTACGGCCATCTCACCCCCCCACCCGACCCCATCCCGCGACCCCCCCGACCCCACCCCG
>MEHQ01004583.1:576829-595757 GCA_008828725.1 Saccharina japonica
GGTTTGGGTTGGGTTGGGTTGAGTTGGGTTGGGGTTGGGTTGGGTTGGGTTGAGTTGGGTTGGGGTTGGGTTGGGTTGGGTTGAGTTGGGTTGGGTTGGTGTTGGTGTTGGTGTTGCTTGGTATGCTCTTGGTTTGGTTTTGTTTGGGTTGGGGTTGGTTGAATATGGTTTGGTATTAGTTGTAGTGATGGTGTTGGTGTTGGTTTTGGTGTTGAGGTTGGTGTTGGGGGTTGGTGTGGTGTGGTTTGATTTGGCCGGTTAAGGGGGGTTGGTGTTGATGTGGTGCGGGAGGCGGACGACCCGCAGGCTATTCAGCTGCTCCGGTGTGCCTTGGCGCATGAAACCGTGTTGCTTGGCGCATGGTATATACGGTGCATGCTATGTATATATACAAGGTGTTTGGTGCATGCTACACGGTGTATGGTACATGCTACATGGTATATGGTGCATGCTACATGGTATTTGGTACATGCTACATGGTGTACTTGTATACATATGGTGTGATGCATGCTATATGGCGCTTGCAGGGTAAACTGTACCTTGGTACCTTGCGCATGGTGCATAGGGCGGGTTGCACGTTACTTGCAGTAGGTGAACGGCAAAGGTGCAAGGAACAGGGTACAGCAAGGTACAAGTCACGAGGCACCTGTTTACGAGACAATTAATCCGGTACAAAAAACACAAAACAACAAGAAAAACACAAAAACACAAAAACACACGAGAAAAAAAAAAACGCTTCGATTTTACCCACCAAAGGCATCCCTGAATTTCTTCTTGAACCGGAAGTGGTAGCGACCGGGCAAAGGGAAGTGCTTCTCCACGTCCGCGCAGCGAACCGAGCCGCTCCCCACCAGCCCGCTTGGAAGCTGGAACACATTGGGGTGCGCCGGGTCATCCCCATCGGCCGGAATAAAGTACCTGCGGGAAGAAAGCCGGCGGCGGCGGCGGCGGTGACGTGTATCATACCAGGAATTTTGACTCCTCCAGCGGCGCTTGCCATGCAGCGCGCGCCCCCCCCCCGCCCACCCCTCTGGGGGTGATTGATGGCTTCGCTACGACGTACACTCGGCGTGTTTCGCTTCGCTTGAGCCCAGTTAAAACAGTATAATGATGCAGTCCAGTATACTGGCGTGGCGCAGTCAGTGTAATATCTACTGACTGAGTGAGGCTGCCAGCTGCCAGTGCGCACCCCTGAAAATGATATATACAACTGAATAGAAAAAAAGAAAATGACACCAATCCGACGTGAAGGATGATCGTGATCGGTATTTTCCCCCGAATACAGCACCCAGGACGCCTAATAAGAAACAGGGAAGCTGGTCCAGGCCGGATTTCTTAGTTGAGAATGGTCTTGCCTGTCGTATATGGCATTGCATTGTCTGCTCTGCTTACTGCACTGAGCGTAGTATCTCTGTGTCGTAGTTTTGTGACCACATAACTGGTACCTTTTTAGGATGAATAATCGGCACGGACACTGGGCGCGCTGGATGTCGACGGGTAGAAAGGAAGGTTTAATGTGAAGAACACACATGTGAGTACAGGTACTCAAGGTTCGACTCGAAGCTTGCAACAGTTTCTTCTTTGTATGCGTAGCGTGGAATACACGCCAGGTGTCGGGTTCCAGACTTGACGACAAGTCTGGTCCGTGAGAGTTGTGTGAGATGCGGGCGACGCATCCCATCATACACCAGATGTCTCGGGTCAATATTACCAATCATAGTTCGTCCGTAGACGAAGGATTGTACCGAGATCTTACTGATGAGATCATAGGAGATCTGACGTCACAGTTTGTACGATAAGAGACGGAGATCTCATGACGTGAGAATTGGTGATACCTGCTTGGGAGATCCTTACGGTGATCTCCGGATATGTGCAGGTTGGACGAGGCATGGCTCCCACACACACACCCTATTAATAACTTCAGTATATAACGACTCGTGAATTTCTTGGTTTCCTGTTAATCTTAGCCTTGCTTTCTTATTGCTCGTTTTCTTGTTCTTAACCCCTTAAGAACTGCAAAACGTATCCCACACTAATTCCCAGTAGTTTGTCACCAAAAACGGGGGACCGGTTTTTAACGGGTTAATATACATACTCGTACCTGGTCGTATGAGAGGTGTCCGGCACTGCTGCTGTGTACGAGTATGGACAGCTACAATATTTGTCGACAACAGCAGTAGTAATACTTGCTGATCCCTCCATCGTGTTCATATATATCATATGTACCCTGGTACCTATTATCTGCTGTAGTATGTACAGGTATATACGAGTTTAAATAGCGGTGTGCTTCTGCTGCTGTTTGCTGATGTTGCTGCACTGCTGCTGTACGAGCTACGACGAGGGTTTGTTCCTGACTCCTAACCCCTCACTGCCCCCCCCCCCCTGTCCTGTGTCCTGTGGGACGACGAAACACTTGGATGGAATTGAACAGAGTGAACTGAAGAGTCGTGCCTCCAGCCTTCAGCTCCTTCGGGAAAACGCGCGTGGAGCATTCATTCCATCAATTCCACGCCTGGATTGGCTGCGTGCCGATCCTCGACTCGCGTTCGAAGAGATGCCTTCTCGATTATCAATGGCGTGTCTACCCATACTGCAGCAGCAGCGGCAGCACCAGCACCAGCAGCAAGCATCACCTATCAGCAGCATCACAGCTTCACTCCCACAACACAGATTTACGCGTAGGAAAATACAAAAAGCGGACGAATGCGTTCTCAAAACTCGAAAGATGGAACGTTCGGAGCGTTTTTGTACGTGTGTTCGCGACTCGTGGCGCGCCACTCCGCCGCGGACACAGTCAACCACCTGTGCGCTCTGCGCCGTCATCCTCGAGAAGAGGCCATCGTGCTTTGTATTCAGCATGTGGCTATGGTGTGTTTTGCGAATGCTCATGCTTTCGCGTTTTCTGCTGGCTGTACAGCTGGTCAGATGTTCCCGTGGGTACTGGTATCATATATCACCATATAAGAGAAACACAACGTCCTGCGTCAACAAGGCAAAGCCGCATTCTTGTTGCTTGTTCGAACGTTCGAACAGCAACGAAAAACGAAGCGAGGCTGTCTTTAATTCAGGGAATCACAACTGCGATCATGTGGCCTAGTAGCTACTAGACGCAGAGACGAGGGTGGTAGTGCGCATTTCTCACCTGATCATCGTCTCGCAGCAGGAGAAAAACGTTCTACCGTGTGAGAGAGAACATACCAGGGGTGGTTACGGACTTGTCCCCTCCTCACACAAAATAATTTTGGTTAGTGAAACCCTCATCTACGACGGTTTTCAAGTAGTAGATCCCTGCTCCCTGCAGCAAGAACGTCGGTGCCATTTGAGCAGCGACACCATCAAGAGCAGCAGCAGCAGCAGCAGCGGGATCGGTTTGCCGCATGCTGATAGACACGCATTGCCACGTCCATGTCGCGCACAAGCCATCCGCCGGAAAAGATGCGGCACGATGCTGCGGTCCCTCCGTGAACGACAGCAGCAGCAGCAGCGTTTCCCAAGCAGAAGCATCAGTTGCAGCAGGAGCAGCAACAGCAGTAGCAGCAGCCGGAGATGCCGGCTTGAGGCAGTACGGCCTGACTAGCAGCAACGATGAGCGAGCCTCTAGTGGACAGGAGATGAGGACCAGCTTGCAAGCCCTGCACAGGGTGGTGCATATCACGATGGGGATCTGCGAGGAGGATTGGGCGAGAGCCATCAGCCTCGGCAGTATCGACAACTTCTGTTGTGGGGCGGTGTTCTCGGGTATGCGGAGCAGGGCAGAGGTCCCGCATCATGATCAACTGCTGTTGCCGTCGGCTACACCCGCTCGGAAAGGGGGCAAGGATGACGGGGCGAGCGGTGGCGCTGCTCGTGCCACTGGTGGTGGTGATGGCGGTGGTGGTGGTGGTGGTGTTGCTGCTGCTGGTGGTGTTGATCCTGCTGCTGGTGCTGCTTCTGGTTATGTTGATGCTGCTTCTTCTGATGCTGGTGCCAATGCTGCTGCTGCGGGTGGTGCTACGGCTGCTTCTCCCGTTCCTGCTCCTTTCTTTCAGTTCGGCATAGGGCTGCATCCTTGGTGGGTTGGTTGGTTGGTTGGGTGTGTTAGGTGGGTGGGTGGGTGCAATGGGTGGGTCCGCCTTCAAGGGCAATAGCTGGCCTTTGTATGCACGTTTCCCTCCAGTCCCGAGTCCCTTCTTTGCCGCAAGTTTCAGTATGATACTCAATTGGCGCTTCGCTCCGCGGGCGGCGGAAGCAAACAAAAGTCAAGTGAAGCGGACAGAGAGCTCCACGATTGATTGTAGATGCAAACTGACGACTTGCAAATTGTCATGAGCTCCTAGGTTTCATGTACGTGTCCGAAAACACTTTTTGTTGTCGGCCGTGCAGATTTCGATGTTGTCATGTTCGTTTTGAAATATTATTAACACTGCGATCTGTTGTCTGGAGTGCGGTGCGTACGAACGGCAGTGCGCATGTGAAAGTGTGTCGTAGTCTATAACGCTCTGTTGCTGCTGCTGCTGCTGCTGCTGCTGCTGCTGTGCTTGCAAACGGCCCGAGGGACGGTGAAAGCACGCAAGGAACGTGCGCTAATGTTACCGTGACCCAACGACCTCCGCGTGCCAATCTCGCCGGTGTCATCATACGGTATTGTAGTAGTAGTAGCAGAGGGCAGAGGTTGGACAACAAGAATCCAGTGGTGTTGCGCGCAAGAACGAGGCTGGCTGTCTAAACGGGTTTGACTACTCTAACATGTTAACGACGCATTCCTTCTTGGACGTCACCCCCCCCCCCCTCCGCCCCGCCCCGCGAAACGCCTGGCCATTCCCAGGAATGCCCACTCGAGATCCGAAGGCTGGCTGCGAGACCTGACGGCGCTGCTAGAAGAAAACCCTCGCGCTCTCCTAGGAGAGATCGGTGAGATACCATACATCGAGAAGCGGAGGTAGGGGGGGGGGGTACGATTGTCGTGCACGGCCGTAGTCATATGACCATAGACCCTCGCATCCCTACAATGCCGGGACGGAGCACGTTAGGTTTTCACCAACCAGGCAAGGAGGGAGGGGGGGTGGGGGTACACTGGTTGTTCAGATATGGGCAGCATGGGGCTATGCCTGGGACCGACTACCGCTGCTGCTGCTGCTGCTGCTGCTGCTGATGCAAGTTGCCTCTTGTGCAGGCAAGCTTGGATCAGCTACTCTACACGTGTTTGGTGTTGAGTTGCATGCCCCGCCTTTAGTACACTTCGGGTGTCCTCATGAATGCGCCGTCGCGGTCGTGGCCGCCCCCACCACCGACTGACATCTCCCAGCAACCCGAAAGCACTACACCCTGGACCCCATCTCGCAGCAACCAACAGGCGCTATACTCCCAACCCCCCATCCCTCACCAACAAAAACGCTCTATACCCCTGACCTCCCTCCCTTGCCTTACCGCTTGGCAGGGCTGGACAAGGTTGCCCGCACCCCCGACACCCGCAGGGTGGAGTGGGGCGACCAGGTGGGAGCGCTGAGCCGACTCAAGGGTTATCATGCTTTTCTTGTGACCAATGGACTAGATTTTGGCGATAAATCTACGTGACAACAGCAGCAGCAAGAACAACAGCAGCAGCAACAACAGCAGCAACAACAACAACAACAACAACAACAACAACAACAACAACAACAACAACAACAACAACAACAACAACAACAACGAGAGCATGCTCGAAATATGCGCCATTGCTGTGCGAGCATTCTATGCATTCACGTTTCTGTCCAGTTTCTGATATGAGCCTATTTTGTTTGCTGATATTAAACATTTGGTTTCGGGGTTTTGTACTATCAATGCGTGTTTATACCGACCGGGTTTTCATGCTTGAAATATGTGAAAAGGTGCTTTACGTTTCCTTTTTGCATGTTTTCCGTACTGTTATAATAGTTTTGTTTTGGAGGGGGGGGTGACTCCACTACTACAGTTCTAAATGTGGGTTTTCACGCTTAATCGCTTCCTACGTAAGGTTGCGGTTTCCCGCTGGCACTGTTTTATGTACTGCTGCTGTTGTTGCTGTACACCTGGCAGCATCATACCGGTAGTTTTTGTTTTTCGGACTTTGGCGGGAGTGGTACCTGCCTCACCCACCTTGACGCAGGTCGAGGAGACATGTAACTAAGCCAATGCGGCAAATGGAGTCGGGCTCGACTTTTTTTTTCTTTTTTTTTTAATCCTCCGGCGGATGGGTCAAAATAAAGCTTACGCCCTCCACACTTCCTACTCGACGTGAAAATTATAACTGCACCTGAAAAACGGTTCCTGTCGCAACTCTATACTTCGCACACCACGGCTAGAACGAATAAATACGTAAGGTTAAGGTTTTTGATGACGTTTACGACATGTTGGTTCTTTTTTTTCATGACCACTGCGAAGTTGAGTGCGCTTCCTGTTCGTGCCAAGGGTGTTCAGGGAGGGGGGGGTGTTCGGGGAGGGGACTGGGGGCAGGGGCGGGGACCGAGATCACCGCGGCGTGGTGATCAGTGGGAAAATACTAGGGCGTGTTGGTACATTCTTGTCGGGAGACTGTTTGACCGTGCGCGCCCGATTGGACAGCGTTCCTTCATGTTGGGGTGCAGCACTACTACTACTGCTGCTACTACTACTACTACCAATACTACATATTACTGCCGGAAACTGCTGACGGCCGTCCATGAGTTCCTTTCTTCCTTCGCTCCCTCCCTCCCTCCCTCCGAAGCTTGAGCAACCGATTGCTCCAATGCCTCGAAAAAAAACGGGTCTAACAGCGCAAGCACAGCGATAATCCTGAGCAGTATTTTTGGGTCACAGCATTCTATGATACGTCGTAAAATAACGCGAGTCGTTATTTTCGGACTTGCACGCCGTTTCTTGGTCGAAATAAGCTTAGCTACACCCCCCTATCGAGTACACCCCACCCCCCCCCCCCCCCCCCCCCCCCCCCCCCCCCCCCCCCCCCCCCCCCCCCCCCCCCCCCCCCCCCCCCCCCCCCCCTCACCTCCCCCCCCTCCCCTCCTCACACCCAACCACACGCTACATCGATCACTTGCCCCCCAATGCGCGCACACTGATGCGAAACCGTCCGCTGCTCCCACCGCCCGCCGGCCACCTCTCCCGCCGCCATTGCCATCGCCATCGCAATCGCCATCACCCATCGCCAAACCAGCTGGAGGTTTTCCACTCGCAGATGGCGTTGGCCGCTAGGCTGTCCCGTCCCGTCTCCGTCCACTGCGTCAAGGCCCACGGGAAACTGGTGGAATGCCTTCGAGAGGGGCACGGCATCGTCTCCAAGAAGGGGCGGGGCGGGGGGGGAAAGTCGGGTGATCGAGGAGGGTGCGGCGGCAGCCATGGCGGCGGCGGCGGCGGCGGCGGCGGTAGCGGCAGTGAGGGGGGGGGACAAGTCAAACTGGCGCCACGGGATCAGAGAGAGGACCGGGGGCGGCGCTTGCCCCCGCGCATCGCGCTACAGTGAGTGCCGGCTTTGGCATGTGTACAGGCGTTCGTTTGCTCAAGGTGGCGGTGGTGGTGGCGGTGGAGGTGGTAGTGGTGGTGGCAGCTAGTACGACGGAAAACTCGAAGCATTGGAGAGCGACACTACTGTAACAGCGGTCTTGTCGTTCCCTCGGCTCGACAAGTTTTGGATGGGTAGTCTCGGAGAGTGCTGTACTGGGTGCCGCAACGGCCTGAAGTAACAGTAGTGGTTTTGTGGCGGAAATAAGTTTACCTCCCGACTATCCGCCCCCGGCCCCCCCATTCCACTACGGCCATGTATGACTTGGGTACATCCCCCCTCCCCCTTTCAATTAATTCGACGCTGTCATCCATATGCAAGAACGTCCGCCTTACAAGTGGTTGCTAGTAGTAGTAGAGTGCAGCTGACCCTTCATGCGACT
Organism: Saccharina japonica; assembly: GCA_008828725.1. Lineage (NCBI taxonomy): Eukaryota > Phaeophyceae > Laminariales > Laminariaceae > Saccharina > Saccharina japonica. The sequence continues at coordinate 584,704 of MEHQ01004583.1, forward strand.
CGCCGAACGCCTCACGATGCTGCGCGCTTGGTGCAAACAATGTCTGTCTGGTCGGCGAAAACCCATCGTGCTCCGTCCCGGCATTGTAGGGATGCGAGGGTCTATGGTCATACGATTACGGCCATACGTGAAAATGAAGTACCCCCCCCCCCCCCCGCCCCCCTCTCCTCCTCCTTCTCCTCGTACGAACTTTCTTCCAGTCCCTGGCCTTCCTCTTGTTTAGTAGTTCTCTGCTGCGATGGTTGTTCCGGACCGCGCGCAAATACTATTTGTTGGAACCTGTCCGGCGATATCAACAAAACTTTATCCGCCTTATAAGCACCGAGGTTGAGCCTTGCCATGCGCCATACATATACGTTCAACAAGCGGAAGGCAGAAAACCGCAGACTACAAAATAAATTGGAGCCGAGTTTCGCATCTCTCGAACGTGTGGCATCCCTTCCCTCGCTCTTCCCCGCTGGTCTATCGAGTTCTACCTTCCCCCCATCTTATGTCGCATTCCATTTGCAACCCAACCCCCCCCCCCCCCCCCCCCCCCCCCGCTCCCCCCCCCCTCCCCCCCCCCCCCCCACCCCCCCCCATCCCGGCAGGCCACTTGTAGGGATGCGAGGGTCTTGGTCGTAACGAACTACGCCATGCATGAAACAGAGTAATGCCCCCCCCCCTCTAGTTCCATCCCCCCCCCGCCTCTCAATGCCGCCGCCGCCGCCGCTCGTCGACTCCCTTCTCTCCCTTCTAATCAATAGATACCGCCTCGTTTGCGTTCCTTCCCTTCCCCGTTCACAAAATTCGCGTTTTTTTGTTTCCCTTCCGCTTCGTGCTCGAAAAAATCGCGTTTTTTTTTTTTCGTCTATTCGTCGTATGGTCATGTGATGCCTGGGTACAACAGCTCGTTCACCGGATCGGTGGAGGTAGCAAGGGACATCTTACGGTAAGCAAAAGACGTTGTGTTGATGTTTTGAGGTCGCGGTTTCGCGATCGCGACGTTGCTGTAGCGATATATATATATATATATATAATACATATATGATATATACCTGGTATATATACTTCGTATATACTTCAGTATATATATATTAACAGTGGTCGGTATCAACAGCAGTAGCATTGTGGCTATTACGGCGGACCATAGTAAATACTATATAATAGGACCAACTATTGTTCAGTAAAAATAGGTAAACATATAGGTTTTAGTGTGTACCGTTGGACTCATCCCACGATGGGGGGCGCAGCAGAATTTTCTGAGCTCCTTCACTTGAGGAGCTCAATATCTCTCCCGAAACATGACTTCGGAAACGCTCGTTCGCGCAACTCGACCAACACTTTTGATGCGGTAAGGGCCCGAATTAACGAGTCTAAAAATAAATTCAATTTGGAAAAAATAAAATTCAAATTCGCTTTTCATTGGTCAACACACGCACCAGCACCAAATGTTATGCCCCAATAGATCCTAATCTTTGGTGCTGGTGCGTGTGTTGACCAATGAAAAGCGGATTTGAATATTGTTTTTCCAAACTGATTTTTTTTTCTTCTTCGTTAAAACGGGCCCTAAGTCCAAGAGCAACATACCAGTAAAATGTGAATTCGAGTCCGGTGGTTACTCGTGTGAGGAGCTCAACCTGAGAGAGAGAGAGAATATGGACCCAAAAAGGGGTACTACTACTGCCGTGGGATTGCTCGTTGGTCCTATTTACTACGCCCCCCCCCGTTATATCAATCACACTCCATGCGAGTACGTAGTAGTCAGCAGCCGCAATCCGTGAATCCATGGCGGTCGCGATGTCGTGGTCGGTCGCTCTGAACTGACGGGAAAGTGACCAGACCAAGAAAGTCTGGTTTCTCGACCATTTTTTTGCTGCCATCGACCGACCAATGCGCGTACGAGACCGCCCTCGGCGACCCCCGCTTATTGAAACATTCGCGCGCCTACCTAACCTCAACACCGACACCGCTCTTTCGCGACCTTTCCCTTGCTGAATGCAGGCTTGGAGGGCGGACTGGCGGCAACGACGGCGGCGGCGGTGGTGGTGGTGGTGGTGGTGGTGATGGTGGTGGTGGCGAGGTGTTCTTCGGCTTTTCGGCGGCTGTAAACATGAGGGGAGACCGCGAGAGAGAACGCCTACTTGGTGGGTTTCCGTCGGAAATGGGACTTTGACGCGTAACACGTAAAAGCCCGGGTGCTTCGTTGTGCGTAACATGCAGTGGGGGTAGCGTTAGAGAGAGAGAGAGAGAGAGAGAGAGAGAGAGAGAGAGAGAGAGGGAGAGAGAGAGAGAAAGAGAAAGAGACTGCCCCACGTTATAACCTCATTGCACTAACCAGCTCGGGCTTTACATCAGTATTTCAGCAGATGCCCCCCCCCCTCCTCCCTCCCGTGGTTCCGTCTCGAAAGGGATGCGCGGTCAATGGTCAAATGACCAAGGCGAGCAACAAATGAGTACGCCCCCCCCCCCCCCCCTCCCCCCCCCTCCCGTTCAGCTTTCTCGATGTAATGCGCCAATGCCGTGTCAGCTATATACGCGTCTTCTATTTTGTGTTATTTATCTCCTTCATTCATTCCTTCATCGCCGCTGCCGCCGCCGCCGCCGCCGCTGTTGCTGCTGCTGCCCCTCGCGTCTTGTTTCGGCACGTCAAAAACCCTCCCGCAGAAGTGCTGCGGACCGTTCCCGACTCTCAGGTGCTCATAGAGACGGACAGCCTCGACCCGGGGACAGGGGCCGCCGCCGCCGCCACCGCCGCCGATGAACTCCTGAGTGTATGCGGCGCGATCGCGGAGGCCAAAGGGGTTTCCATCGAAGACGCCGTAACGCTCGCGAACAGAAACGCCCGCCGTTTCCTCGCGGCGTCGGACACCACCGGCGGGCCGAACGGTGTTTCCCCATCGAGGAGGCCGTAAGTAACGCTACTAGTAGTATACGACGGACGCGTGCTACGATAGATGTATATGGTATACCTTTTTTTGGCTGAAACGTTTCCGGAATGACCTATAATAGTAGTAGGTATACCTTTTTTTGGGCTATTTTTGTTTCTGAATGACCTATAATAGTAGTAAAGCCTCCTTAACCCTTATAGGACTGGAGTCCTGTTTTGGGGACAAATTACTTAGAATTAGAGTGCTTTGTCCCCAAAACGGGACTGCAGTTCTAAAAGGGTTATGTAAGGGACGCTAGGAATTGTAAGGGACGCTAGGTATAAGAGGACAGGGTATCCCTAGCCAGGTCAGCCTATGGAACGGGTACTCGTTGGTACTCACGTGTGTTGTTTGCGTAGAGATAGAAGAAGAGCAGGTTTATTCCGTTTTCGCGTGATGAACGACTGAGAAGGCAGGTGAGATGGCTAAAAGCCATCGGGAACCATCCCTGGTTCCCACCTAAGATACCGCCTTCCAAGTACTACCAATACGATTATTATACCTGATACCAGGTATTTACCAAACGTTTCCACATCATGCCAGCAGTACCATAACACTAGCCCACCCTGATGAGCCGTATACGCAGAAATATGATAAATTCGTGGAAACCCCGAATCGTCGGAATTTGATTTTTTTTTTGTGTCGCACTATTTTTCGTTTCGTTACTTAACCCCTTAAGAAAATGGTCACACAGATTTGGGGACGAACTACTTGGAGTTACGAAGTGTGAGATATGTGTTTTGTTTTTTTTTTCAGTTCTGAATGGATTAAGGCCACGGAATTTGTTAATCGGGGTATCATACGTCGTATACGAAGTATAGCACTTTAGTTTTCGTCCAAAAACAGTTTTCGGTTGAAACACAGAGCGCCTCAAGCGACCGCCGTCACAAAAAGTACAGTGCACCTCTACCTTAAGGTGGCATGCGTCAGTCATACTCGCGAACAGAGAAACGCCTGCCGCGGAGGACCCGTAAGAAATTTCCGGCGGGCCAAGGAGGTTTCCACCTCGAGCAGGAAGCCAAAAGCAACACTATGTATACAGGCGAACAGAAATGCCTGCCGTGATGTAAAAAAAACTCGCCGCCAGGGCCAAGGAGGGGTTTCCACCTCGAGCAGGAAGTCGTAAGCAACGTTATACAGGCGAACAGAAATGCCTGCCGCGGTGTAAAACAAAACTCGCCGCCAGGGCCAGGGGGGTTTCCACCTCGAGCTGGAGGCTGTAACCAACGGTAGATACTAAAAAAAAAACAGAAAACGCCTGCCCGTTTCTTGACGGCGGACTCGATTGAGCACCTCGAAGCGATACTTTTGTAAAACAAAAATGCATTGAAATATTGGTCAGATTGAGAGCCCCTCCTCATGCGACGAACTCAGAGAATAAGGCGCCACCCATGTAAGGTGACATTGCTCGGCGTCGGCAACCGCCGGGGTGCCCGAGAGGGGTATGAGAGGGCGCGACTGATTCATCTCTATACGCCCCCCAAAACAAATGGATAAGAGGGGAGGATACGGGGATATTTATGCCACCAACAGGGTTTCCATCAAAGGCATCGTACTGTTACGGGTTACGGGGGGGGGCATATTAAATAGGACCAAGTATTGGTATTAAAAATAGGTGAATGACGCATGCTACGATAGAGGTGCACCGTGTTTTTTCTGAGCTCCTCACTTAAGGAGCGCCATACCTCACCGAAAAAATGATTTTGGAGGAGAACAAAAGTGCTGCCGGATGAGAAATATCCTGACCGAAGTATTACTCTGAAACATTATTCGTCACAAAAATGAAAAAAAGTCCGACGAATTTGGGTTAAGGAGCCCGATCGTTCAGAAAACGATTCAGCCAAAAAGTGCTACCTCTACCGTAGCACGCGTCTAATATGTAAGTTTTTGTATGTACGGCAGGTCCTATTTATTTAGTATGGCCCCCCGTTATACTGTTCTCGTATATACTCGCGAAAAGAAATGAAACGCGGCCTGTCATTTCTTTATCGGCACCGGCAACCTCCGGCGGGCCCGGAGGGGTTTTCCTCATGGAGGAGGCCGTAAGTGTTAGCCCTATGTATATACTCGTGATGGATAGGAACGCCTGCCGCGATGTCGGAAACCGCCGGCGAGAGAGAGCCAAGTGTGGTGGAAATCGAGTTTAAAAGGCTAAAACTCTCGTAGCATCTGTTGATCGACATTTTTAGTCTACTTTCCCTACAATGGCGTCGACGGCAGGGCGTGAGATTCTGAAGAGTGAGGTCGGTGGTTCGATCCTCACCTTCATCCCATAAAAAGGAAAAAATGGGAAAAATCTCATGTTCAAGAACTTGTAAAACTCACTCACTTAGAAAACACCCAGAAAGGAACGATGAGAGCAATGCGATCATTGCATACTGAGTCCAGTACCGAAAAGTCGGAGGTAAAACTTGGATACTCAGAGTCTCATCGGGGTTCCTGACTTACACCGAAGAGATAAGTCAGGTTTAGTGAGGGAGAATGTGGTGGAAATCGAGTTTAAAAGGCTAAAACTCTCGTAGCATCTGTTGATCGACATTTTTAGTCTACTTTCCCTACAAGGGGGCGAGTTTCCACATATCGAGAAAAGGCCGTAAAGTAGCGTTTTTTTTTTTTTTTTTTCGACATCTCACAGAATTTTTTATTCGTTAGGGGGGGGGGGGGGGGGGGGTTGTACTCATGTTGTGCACGGCCGTAGTCATATGACCATAGACCCTCGCATCCCTACAATGCCGGGACGGAGCACGTTGGGTTTTCACCAACCAGGCAGACATTGCTTGCACCAAGCGCGAAACGCCGTGGGGTATTGGGCGAGTCGCATGGAGGGTGAGCTGCATCCTGCTAAGAACCGCCTCTGAGGCGGACTTGCATATGGGGGGGGGCATAGAAACCAGGACCCATTACATCCACAAAAGCCTATAAATTCCAGTATTTTTACTAAGCATTTTTGGTCCTGATTTCTATGTTCTCCCGTGGTAGTTTAGCGGGGTTGGTCAGACCCAGCTTCGATACGAGTTAAAAATGGTTATAATATTCGTGACGAATGAGAGGTGGCAGTGTTTTCGGTCACACCGAAGCATGCCGGGCTGCTGAGATAGGGAGGGAGACGGAAGCTACGATAGAGGTGCAACACTATGTTTTAGCCTTCTGAGGGTGTGGTCACTCGAGAAGCTCTATACCAATGGTAAGTCAAAAACGGACTGTACCGGCTTCTTAGCCTAGCAACTTAGAGGTGTGAGAGGGGTTTTGAGGAGCCGCATCTTCGACCCATGTTCTAGTTCGGGGGACTGGGATTTCCCCGTTTTTCCCATATCTCTGCATATACGGCTCATCAGGGTGGGCTGGTGTAATGGTATGGGCTTGGAAGGCCGGTGATTACGAACCTCATATAGGTAATTGGTCCGTTTTTTGTATAACTTGGATGGCGTTCGTATTCGGGGTATTTGTAAGATCGGAGGGCCATACTCGAAGCCCTTCCGGGACAGATGTCATCTGGCTCTCGGGGAATAATAAAAGCTGCTGCTTCTCTTGTACGCTTGATTCTACAAGAAAGTAAGTTAACCCCTCAAGAACTGGTCCCACGATTTTGTGGACAAACTACTTGGAATTAGTGTAGGATAAGTTTCGCATTTCTGAAAGGGTTAACACCAAGGATGCTTAATAGGCAAACCTGCAAGGGGATACTCTGTGTCTCACCCAGTCATATAACAGGGGAGGGGGGGGGAAGTGCCAACCGAGGCCTGACGATACCATGGCTTAACGATGCAACGAAACAAATCGCAACACGAAAATTGAAAATTCCGATGATTTCGGGTGTATAAGGAGCCCCGTCATTCCGAAACGTTTTCAGCCAAAAAAAGGTATACCTTGGTATACCTCTATCGTAGGACGCGTCGGGAGGGAGGGAGGGAGGGAAGGAGAGGGGGAGGGAGGGGGAGAGGGAGGGAAGGAGGCAGGGAGGGAGGGGGGGAGGGAGGGAGGGAGGGAGATGTGCGTACCCGAGAGCTATATATATATATATATGCATGTGTACAAGGCTCCCCTCTTCGACATTTGTCGTTGGTTGTGACTTTAAATCCCGTGGGGCGGGGGGAGGGGGGTCGCAAGCTGAAAATAATGGGAGAACACAGCGGCAGCGTGTTTGTTCCTCGTGCTGCATAATGTAAAGCTATATTTTCTAGCTGGCGGAGCTCCAGACGCGCATGCTACGATAGTATGCAGTGCCGGCTGCGGCGGACGCCGGCGGAAGGTGGTGGTCGTCGTCGTCGCAGGACCGAAGGCCACCAGGCGCAGCCGACCAAGACCGACCAATCGATTATCCGTGCACACGTGCACACTGACTGGCATTTGTTCGGGCACGGCTAAATGCCAACAAGCAAGCGCGGCGTGTGTGTTTGTGTGTTGTCTTCTTCGCTGCTTGGGTTCGCTCGCGTCCTTCCCCCCCCCTTCATCGCGACGATGGCAAACATGTATTAATTTTTGGGGTTTCGATCAAATGGAGGCGGGAGTGCACGGTCCAGCTTTTCGCATTGAGGAGGGGGGAGAAAGGGGAGGAGGAGGAGGAGGGAGGAGTGGAGGAGGAGGAGAGGAGGAGGGGAGAACGGGGAGGACACTACGTAAGGTGGGAGAAGAGGGCGAAACGACGAGGAAAAACATTTTTTCTTAGGGTCGGCGGAGGTTGGAGAAGAGGAGGAGGAGGACATCTAGGTGGAGAAGGAGGAGGGGGGGAGGAGATATTCTGACATTTCTGGTTTTATAAAAAATATTTCCGCAGTTTTCGTCTCCGACAGGGGCGGCGGGAAATACACTCTAAAAACTCACCTTGCATTTACCATCCCTGTTCTTCTGTAAAAAGCAACAACTTGCGTGTCGCATTATATTTTGCAATTTGTTACTACCGTGCCGTGGACCATCGTGCGAAAATATGGGTTCAACAAAAGATGGAGCTGGCCAGTGCTGGTTGAAACTAGTTGCTTGCTCCTTCTTTCCTGTGAACACAAGCGTCACTTCTCAGGACGGCGCTTGACAAAGATTCGTTGTGTTACCATTCTTATGGACACACTTGACCCCCCGGTGTCCTGTATCGCGTCCTGCTTTTCTCCAACTACTACAAAAAAGAGACCATCACCACTCGTACAAATACCACACGTACCTATCATATCATATCATATACCTACTTTTTTTTCTAAACTCGCGGGTATACTACCCTCCCTTGTGTACCCTCGCCGTCAAAACATGGAACAATGGCTTTAAAGGTAGCAAAAGAGGTCCCCCTGTATCTGCAATTTACTGCGGAAAGGGGGAGGGAACAAACGCTCCCTCGCCACACACCATGTAAAAAAAAAAAACTGAAAACGAAAAAAAAAAACGGATTCGGTCGACATTCAAAAGCAAAGACGTTACGACAAAAATACACAAAACAACAAAGCATGGTTAAAATAACGCTGTCCACAAACAAACGAACATGGGGGTACGACAATATGCACCGAAGCAGCGAAACAGGTAGAACGCAGCAACAACAACATCCGACTCCCCCCCCGTCCCCCCCCCCCCCCCCCCCCTCGCACCATATATATATTCGACGCTGTCATCCATGTATTATACAAGAAAAAGTCCACCTCACAAGCAGTTCTTAACAGATAAATGATGATGCAGCTCGCCCTTCACGCGACTTGCCGACACGGTGCTTCGCGCTTGGTGCAACAAGCGATGTCTGTCTGGATGGTCAGTCGACACCCGACGCGTGCCCCTTCCCGGCATGGTAGAGATAGATGATAGGGTCTATGGTCATACGACTACGGCCATGCATGGCATATGCCATGTTCATATGAGCACACACATCCCCGTCCGCCATGTCACTCTCCAGCCTGTGGCGCCTTAAAACCTCTTGGGTTCATCTCCCCCGATCACGGTTTTCTTGAGAAAAAGTGTTTTATGTTTTTAGCTATCATCCTCACACTGCTGCAGTGTTATCATCCTTGAGCACCACCACCACCACCACCACCATTACTACTTACTGCGCACCGCTAAAAAGTACAGACCGCTTGGGTATTTAATGTACTCACACACCCAAACGGTCCTTCCTTTACAAATCCGGACCCAGAGGGGTACAGCTCGTTATTGTTTTTCCGCAAAAAAACTTAAAGGAGAGCATTACAAAACCTCCTTTTTGCACACCCTGCTCATCTCTTTACGAAACCCCGCACCGACACATGCAAATCAATGAATCAATGGTTCAAGTCACCATTCCAAACTTAAGGTCACATGTGACGTTTTTTGTTTTACCTGTGCGATGTTTTATACCGGTATATGTTAACAAGGCTCTTTTTGTAGCAACCGCCCGCCGAGTGACCAAAATTCTAGCCACTCACCCACCACTTTCTCCAGTATAAATACTGGCATATGGTATACGCGAAACAGAGTCCCGACGGCGAACGCCTCACGCGTTCGTTGAAACCCTGCACGCACCACACGTACCGACCTACTGCGAACCCCCTCCCCGAGCGGTCTTGGTTACCATGGCCACCCAATAGCGTACCACCACCCACAGGTAGGCTTTTATCTCCTCTTTTCTTCCCATCCATCCACTTCCCCCATCCACGAACCAATTTGTCTGAGCAAATACAGTGCCCTGCCGCCCACCCCCCCCCCCGGCCCCACCCAGCGATATGGTAGGAGTTTTCACCAAAAATGCAACATGTCACAATTGTAGTAGAGTACGTTTTTGAATGCGCGGTATCCGCATCATGTGAGAGGAGCGTGCACCACGTGCATGCTCTAGTATACCTACCGCTCACCACCAAAAAAGAAGAAAAACACAAAAAAAAAATGCGGCTACGGTTTGGTCTCCCTCCCCGCGCACACACACATACATACACACAAAAAAAAAGAAAACATAAAACACAAAAACACACAGAAAAACATAGAAACAAAAAAAACAAAAAACAAAAAATGCGCAACTAAAAAAGACGAAAAACGAAGAACGTCTCTCCCTTTTTTCAAGTGCAGACTAAAAGAAAAACCAAAACCAAAACCTTCACCAGCGAAAGACTGACCTCAGATGGTGGAGGGCCCCACCTCCCAGCCCCACCCCCTCACTCCCCGCCCCTACCCCGAGGTCCCAATACAGCGCAACGCTTGTTGCAACGCGCTTGTCCGCCAAGTTTTGGAAACTACACAGCGGACATTGAACACCCACACGCACATAAACACGGAACATTAGAAATACTCGTACGTACGTACGACCGAGAACCCCCCTTCCCTCCCTCCCCCCGAAAAAAAACATCTCAGAACGCCACGTACAACAGACGTTTTTTAACGCTCGGTTGTATCGAGGGCGAGCGCGGGTTAAGCTACCTGGTATATTTTAATCAACGCAGTTACGCTATAAAGGGATTACGCTCACGTGGTTACGCAATAGAAAGCGATTATATACGCTATGAAGCGATTATATACGCTATAGAGCGATTATATACGCAATAGAAAGCGATTATATACGCTACAAAAGCGATTAGATACGCTAAAAAAAGCGATTAGATACGCTAAAAAAAGCGAGTACGTGCGCGCGCGGAATTACGTTGTAACGCGATAACGGTACATCAAGCGAACGCGTTAGAACGCGGCTACGCCATAACGCGATTTTGCCATTAACGCGGTCACCATGTAACGCGATTATGCTAAACGCGTTTACGATATTATGCGATTATGCCAACGTGATAACGCTAACGCGATTACGTTAAACAAGCCATTAAGCCGACGCGATAACGCTACAACGCGAATACACCACCGCGATTACGCTACCACGCGATTACGCCGATACGAGTATGTTTACGCGATTACGCTATATAACGCGATCACGCTAGCGCGATTACGCTAATGTGGTTACGCCAGCGCGATTACGCCAAAGATAATTACGCTAATGTGATTACGCCAATGTGATTACGCTAATGTGAATACGCCAACGCGATTACGCCAGCGTGCTTAACACTAGCGCGATTAATTTAAAGCGATTGCGCTACAACGCTTAACGCGATTACAAGCCACCAACGTTTGTTCCGATCGGGTCGGGTCAGGGCTCCCAAGACCCCGACACTAGCCAGGCTCAACAAAAACTCCTGCCCGGAGCAGGGCAAATCAACGTATAGC